>JAMKCH010053822.1:0-10482 GCA_023653785.1 Ophioderma brevispina
GGCTAAGGATTACATAGTAGCTCCTTTAATATATTTTTGAGAATTGGTTAAGTTCTCAAGATGACTACTGGATCTGACTAATTTGTTGATCACACATTCTTTTAAAATTAAGGTTTGTTAATCAAACATTTTAAAGGTAGCATGACCTCTTTAAATTCTACATTTTGACAACATTAATTGTGGGTAAGTTGGGACTTAGCATGACAATCCTACATGATCTTTTACCTTCACAAAATACTTAAATGCCAACACCCCATACATGACTACTTTGATTACTCTTTTTCGGTAATCCAGGCATTTTAAGCATGTTTTTCAAGTCAATGACACCTTATATGCCCTCTAATCTCCTAATACCCCCGTAACCCCCTCCAAGATGCCATTTAGGCCGATATTCTGCGGTAAATTTAATAATTACGGTTCATTAAAAGGAAGGAATCAAATGACCCCAAGTCATAGTCTCAGCAACCGGGACATACAGGAAAGCCCGATAATTTTAGAAAGGTGCGGGCGCCCCTTGGAAAGAACGTATTGTATAAAATGAAGTCAATCTCCAACTCCTTTTCCTGATAATGGATAAACCATTTTTTCTAAGAAAATATGAAGACAAAAAATAATCTTGTTGAACTTGTTTGTAGCCTTATTATCAATTACAAAATATAAGGTAGAAAGTTAAGGACACTCAACACATTTTCCATCATATGGTGATCACCATGGTTACTTATATATAAACAGTTTTCCAAGACATAAAATAAAATAATTATATGAATATTTTCACTTTTAATTCTAATTACACTGTACAACAAGAAATACCAGTAACTTCCCCCAATGCATTGCTTCCATTGGAAGTTTTTGTAGAGGTTGCCATGTGGATCCGTTATAGATAGAAATGCTCTTTAAAATGCAAGTTTGTGATCAGTACTGTCAATTTAGCATGTTTCATCATCGAACGACCCACATCAGTACCTTACAAAAACCTCCATTTGAATTGCAGTGTGGGAAGCTTATTGAAAACTTCTCTTCTGTACAACGATTCATAAACTCTAGATTCAACACACCCACAAGTAATAAGACCAATTCGTAAAATCACAATTAGGCCAATAAAAGTCCAAACTTGCATTTTGTTTCTACTTCTTATCAGAACGAGATGAGTATCTATTTCATTTATTTACTATATGGATCATTGCTATTAATTGGCAATGTAGGGAACCTTTAAGGCCGACTCAGATATTTTTTCGGAGGCCACACCCTCAATTTTTTAACAAATCATGTTTTTTGCATATAAAGTATATGCTGTCCCTCATATACTACTCACTGTGTAACTGGCAAACTCGATCAATTTGTCCTCATGAGAAAATCACAATCCAGATCCGGAATTTTTGTATATACTAGTGTAAAACCTGCCTTGGATACCCAATTGAAAAGTTCCTCGCGTAAGCGGGACACCACATTGTCATGCTTTCACAAATGACCTTGTTTTTGTTCATACTTAATCACTATTTTGGGTATTTTACTTGCGCTACTTTTTAGTTTAGAAACTAGCGGGGAGCCCGCGCTACGCGCGGCCCCCGCAAGCTGCGTATACCCGCTAGATGAGTATACTGGAATGTTTTCAGAAGGCACTGTATTCGACCTAATTAGCGGGCCGCCGGGCACTTAAGTCAGTCATTAAGCATAGTCCAGTACCCGAATAGTGACCCCTGGCTGACCTTTGCCCCCCAAATGACTCATCATAAACATGTTCACAAACCTCGTACGGCAAAGCTCTACCACAATACAAAATTCATATCCATACGTAAGCACGGCCAAGATACCCTATGACCACCATAGATGACGTTGATCCCCAAATGACCCCTCGAAAATGTGATCGCACTAAACGCTAACGCCGACCTCACCACTATACCACACGCATATCCCTGTCAAAGCACAGCCAAGTTACCCAATAATGAACTTGGATGACCTTTGACCCCCAAATGACCCCTCGAAAACGTGACCACTAAACTCGTATTGCGAAACGCTACCACCATACCACACTCATATCCATACGTCAATCCGGCAGAGTTACCAATAATGACCCCTGGAGACCTTTGACCCCCAATGACCGCTCGAATGTGACCACTACTGGTACGGCCAAACTCTACCACTATACCATAACTCATATCCATATGTCAAAGCACGTCCAAGTTACCCCATAATGACCCTTGGATGACCTTTGACCCCCAAATGACCCCTCGAAAATGTGACCACTAAACTCGTACGCGAAACTAACTCTACCACCATAACCAAACTCATATCCATACATCAAGCACGGCCAAGTTACCCAATAAATGTGACCCCTTGATGACCTTTGACCCTCCCAATGACCCCTCGAAAATGTGACCACAAAACCCGTACGACGAAACTCTACCAACATACTAAAATTCATATCCGTATGTTAAGGACGGCGAACGCATAGCCGGGACCAAAACAACAAACAAACCCACAAAGTTGGTTTTTTTAAGTAATATAGAGATATATATATATAATATTTTAGTTTACAGTAATCCTGGTACTCTTTATACACATAATGTTACTAAATCAAAAACGAAAAATCTGATTCATCTCAAACCTTGAAATTGAGCCTTTTATGTGACTATCGTTAGTTGTAATTCACTATTTTTAATCAATACACCACAAAAAAATGTATATTTTCAAAATCTGTTTCAAATTCAGCCTTTAAAGGGGATAGCAGCGATTTGGCTATCAGAAACAAAAAAAAAACATCAAAATTCATATTTTTATATATTTGTTACTATTATCTGACAGGATATGCGAACATAACCTGCAGTGGTTGGCTTGAAATCTGCGTACTTAAAACAAGGCAGTACTTTTTAATCTGATTCCGTAAATTTTTTTTTCTTATAACGTGCTTATCAAATTCCGACTTGAGATCAAAAAAGCCTTTCCCCGGTGAATATCACAGATTTTCACACCATCATCAAAGCGTGATATTGTGCACCATGATCAATAACAGTTTGACCTGAAACACAAACATTATTGATCGTTGTTTATTCTGTACTGGTGTAAACCACAACTAGCTGCTTAGTTGCAGATTTTGAGACAGCGGTACGCTGTAATGTCTAGTTACGGGAAATGGTATGACAAACTTCCTCAAATACTACTACTTCATTTTCCACTATTTGGTGTGTTTTTTTTCCCTATATAGAAGCCGTTATATAGGACTTGTACACACTTATCCTGATTTATAAGTTAAAAACATGCCTTTCCACATTTTTTTTTTTCGATATCTCTCGCATTATCGCTGCACCCTTTAAGTCAGTATCTGTCATGGATTCATACTTGAACATACATGTATATAACCTATGGGCATACAATCACCTTGTGTTTCCCGTTTGGGTAAGCATTTTAAACTTTGTTTAGAATACTAATTTGGCGTCGTTACTATGGGGTGCTTGAAAGGATTTTCTTATTTTTGTTAGCAATAATCATACACTATGCTCACTGAAAGGAAAATCTCTTAAAATCATGAAGATAGACATTGATATTGAGTTGGCAGACAATCTAGATATATGTCCCTTCTATTTTCCAAGGTTTTAAAAGAAAAAAAAAATAACCCAATAGTCCGGTTTGTCAATAAAGGACAATTTGATGCAGACATTAACAGAAGTCCTAAGCTGCTGCTCCCAATGGCCTGCATCCAGAAATATAAATTTATGCTTCGGCTTATTACCTCTCATTTCAGACGCTTACAATCTATTAACGGAGGTATTAATATTTGAATCCTTTGAAATTATTCATAGACTTGTATTATATATTATATTTAACTTCTACAATTGTGCATCTGGTACTTTCATTTTCCAGTGAATATCTGGTTCAAACCTTTCAAAAACCGCACTGCAAATAGCCAATCCAAAATTATATCCAGAAATAACCATAAAAGTATTTAGAATAATGCCCACCAACAAAAGCCATGTTAACAACAAAAAGATTTTGGCGAGGTACATGACACAAAGCAGACCCATAAACACACAGATCTGCCCACAAACCGCCAAACACACTCCAAATCAAAAAGGACAAATTACCTGCAGTAGCACCTCTTCATGTACATCTTTGACCCCTGGGGTCTCTTTGAGGTCACGACCTAAGGTTGCGAACAGGAAATTGCCTTGGAGGGTAAATTTGCTACCTATTTCAATGTGGTAGTTAGCTCCTTTTAAATCAACACAATCCATGAGGCTCATCGCAGACCAGTGTACTGAATGAAATTTCAACCCTTTAAAAATTTATTGCCTACACGTGATGGTGACATTTACTGCAGCCTAAACATGCCATGCAGTATGAACAAATCACTCACACGTTTTCGCATTCTGTTTGATCTGTTTTCCACCGGTTTTTCTCTCATAAATAAACCCTAATAACACTTATACTCAATATTTCATGTCACACCCACTCTCTTTCAAAAAAAAGATATGTCTTCATTTCTTGGACTTGGTGTAAATGGCATACTGTACCTATAGAATTTCAAGGGGATGTGAAGAATCAGCAAGATCTCAATTGGCAACACCATATAACAATATGTAATACTCTCCAGAAAATTGGCACAAGTTCTTACTAGGAAATAAACAGATCCCAGAAACAAATCCATCATATGGTTACTAACTACCACAGAGTTTAAGAGGTCTGCTTGAATTGTGGACTTAATCTTGTTTGTAGTTTAGAAAATTTAGATTTGAGTTACAAGCCCTCATGGTTTCTACATCCCCCTAACTGCTCTCTTTTTCTTCTCTCCTTCCAACTTCTATGCAATCACCAAATTTCTAGTTAATCCCAACACTGCATGTTTATGTGGTTGGCATTTGCCTACAGTAGCCCCCCCTTAAGCCCAGGATGCCAGACACAGGTAAATAGGACGCCCAGCACATCGGCAGTTAAGTTGGCCATGTAAGATCAGGTAAACAACCAAAAGAACACTGGAATATTCAAGGCGGATGCAACCAGGTGAACATAACCAAGACATGCATGCATACCATTCCCTAATAGTAAAGCAAAGAGGATAAGGATCAAACCATACTAAGAAATGGCCTGGAATATGAGAATGGAAGTTCACATAATTCTGAAGTGAAACGAACATAAATTTGGACTGACTTTTATGCATAATTAGTGTCATCCAAATGCTACTTTTCATAACCACAAAAACACCTAGTAATTACTAACACAAACAGTTCTAAAACTTGTATTATTTTCCTAAAATTATTTAAGGCCCAGAATAAAACATTCTTAACTTTGTTTACATTAAAGGTGCAAAAAAGAATTCAGACGGCATCCATATATTGCATCATATGTAGTGATTTTTGTAGATTTTCAACAGAATTCTTATCTAGGCTACAGACATGTCTAAAAAGTGAAAACAAAAGGTGGTTTGAAATCTGCTTATCTTATTTTCGGGTAGTGTCAACAACACAAACAGATTTTGAATTGATTGAAGATTGAATCCTTTGTCATTATTAAACCAAAAATTTGGGGTCAAATCAATTCTGATTTTGGCATAAGGGGGTGGCTAATATTTTGCAGATCAGTATTTTACCATTTGATGACTACTGACAACCTTAATTCAAATCTCTAACACTCCATTGGCTGCAACTGAATATTACACTGCCATCATTTCATCTTCCGCAGGCCTAGACACATCCACTTCACTGCAAATATACATGTTCGCATCTCATATGTGTGACAACATTTAAATGAACGGTATTCATTTCTGTTAATAAATTTGGCACTGAAAATGTCCAACAAGCCCGAGAAATTATCACGTTTTGACTCAAGTCCCACAAATGCATACTCCAAATGGTTAATTCCTTCAATCTTTAAGAAAACATCTTTATAGATAAACTTAAATCTATTTCTGTATTGCTTTTGAATCTAACTTGAGATGTTAAATGCGTTGAATTCATAACAACTTTATCGTGATAAACATAATCAGCAACCCTCTCACAATATTGTACCTCGCTATTTTTCCCAAGCAACAATTACCATAACAAATTATCCTTGCACCATCGCCACTAGACTATCGCATTCCTTCTTGACAGCAATGTACTATTGAATCAATCATATTTTCACTTCCCTACAACCAGGCTCTCAACTTGTCACTCCCTTTCCCTAGACCTTTTAAAACACCTGGCAGAAATCACCTGATGACAGAGCCAGCTGACCTGTTTGTATGCAGCTACCCTCCAATTCAACTTTTCATACCTCTAACTCTTGGGGTTGAGTTACCTATACTGGCTGCAACGTGTCGCCCAGTCAACCTGAAACTGTTTCTGCTAGCAGCAATTGCATGGGATATGGGGCCTAGTTTGTGATCTGAAGCTCATTCTACAGGATTTCTTTTTCAAGTAGTATCAAACTTGCACAGTTTTTTTTATTGAAATCCCTTATGAAAGTTGAAATTTACTAACGGACAGAACCCTGGCAGTGAGAAACTGTTTGCCAACATGTTGGGCAGACTGCCTACTCTCATGGGTATCATGCCGATAAAACACACTCACATGTTTGGAATAGAAATCTATAGGATGCTTTCAGGTACTTAATACAGTCTGAACAGATATTATGAAATGTAAATTCAGGGCGCACAGGGGTCACTTGTCAGAGGGGGCAAATTCCCTATTTTGACAGATGTGTTTTGAGGCAGATTGTCCTGTTTGGAGGTGAAAATTTCCTGTGAGCAAGCAAAAAAGGGCTGATTTAGCATGATTTTCAAGCGTTTTTCCTGGTCAAGCTCTCTGGGGTGGCAACCTGTCCCCCTATCGTTATGCTACTGGTAACATTAGAGAAGAAGGTTCAGAGCTTTGTCAAGGAAAAATATTTCATTTGATATGTGTGCTTCAATACAGAGATTTTATGAGTTAGTTGTTCTCAGTGGCAAACCCCCATCTTTTTTAGACAAGATTTATTGCCCCGGCGGGAGCGCGGGGCTATATATGTGGAGTAACTTGACAGACATGGAGTTTTTTGCTGCATTGAAGCGCTGAAGAGCCTTGGTCATGACACTTTTCATGACACTTGAAAATGATGAACAGTGCTAAAATACGTACTGGTTGTGGTGAGCATGGCATAAATATTAATGCAAACCAAAATAGTTGTGGGTTGTAAGTAAAATGATGTAGCAGTGGGAGATAGAGTGTAGTTTCATGTTTCTTATACAATTTATATTGGATCTGGACAGGTTCTATTTCCACGTGTTTAAGTGGGGGTCAAATCAGGCCAGTTGGGCGAATTGCCAGCAGTGCCTGGTTATATCATTGCATATTCAGAAATGATGACAATTTCTTTGACAGGTCGACATCAGGTACGATGGTCGAGACGACTATTTAGGTACTACAATAAACTTGAACAACAGTATAGTGAACTTGAGTTAATTTCTGATACCACTATTTATACCATCAGTTTTCATTAAAAGTCACATCCTAAGCATTTTTTTTGTTTGGAAATGTTTATTTTATCTCTCAATTCCTTGCTATTTTCGGTGTTTAAATCAATTCTGCCCATTGCGGCGGGGCATACATTGGGTGCACAGCCTGGGCAACAGATGGTTTTGTGTCTTATTTGCAATAACTTTGTACTGCAACCCCTAAAAAAGTTTAAGTTTTATTTGTACACTTATGTGTTCCAATGTAAAACCGTTCTTTATGTACACCTCTAGTTAATGTAATTGTGGTAATGTAGAATTATCAGTTTAAAGAGTCACCTTGTAACAAATTGAGACAAAATCTGTTGGAATCAATTTTTCAGTAGGAAACCTAACCTTGCTGCCCTACCCTGGCTTGACAAAATTACCAATTTTCTATAAACCTAATGGGGATTTTTTCTTAACATCATATCAAAGTATGTCACTTAGTGAGCAGAAAGCAAGTCGCCTAAAACCTACAAATTAACTCAACCGCACTTTTTGTCACACAAAGCCATTGCCGCTTACTGGGCACAGAATTGATATTGAATATATTCCAGGAATGACAGGTGTTTTATTCACAAGGCAAGCTTTTTGCGCACAGAATTTACATGAAACCCATGAGTAGGGTCCCGCGACATAATGATACAAGAAATACCCACTTATGATTACCAGTTTATTCTAGCACACAGAGACAAGACCAAAGTATCATGACAACTGTCAAGTTCAAATTGAAATTTGTTAAGTCATCATGCAAGAAAAAGGGGGGTGAGCCTGAAGAAAGTAAGATGAACCTGAACCTTAGTCTCTGATGAAACGGTTTGCATTTTATAGACCACACGGTCTCTATGTTGTGCTACTACTCTAGGCGTATCATTGACTCAATGGATCTTGGTTTCATCTTTCCTCCATGAATTATACAACTAGTTCAATGCCCTACATTCCCTTCCTCTACCACATCAAAGTAGTCTCCTTCACCCGTCTTTTTGTGCCCCTTTTTCCCGGCACTTTTTCACTTGTCTACCTTATATGTCTGTATTGCTAAATGCTGCCGTAGCATAACTTTGCCGAAAAATTGCAGCTCTGCGTCAACATTATATCGGTCTTGTGGGAGATGAGATTGTATTGGGATCACATTGGAAAGGTTCAGTTTTTGTCTTGTGGCCACTGTGGCAAGTCCAGAAGTGTGAATGGGCAAGCACACATAATTTTGGTCAGATTGAACTACCGCATTGTGACAAAAACTAAAGCAATTTGCAATGGTGACAAAACCTTTTAAGATTTTGGAACAAAGTCCTGCAGATCTATCTACTCTGATCTCAAAATGTACAAATAGTTATTCAACTTCCCTTAAGGTAGAAGTATAACATAAGTCATCTGTCTGCTGCTGTAATATATTTATGTGCTGACATTGCTTCAGAAATCTTGAAATATGGATTGTACTTGTGAATTTATACAACGGCATTTTCAATGTTGGGATCATAGTAGTGATAGCACAGTAATTGTAGTGTACTACACTTTAAATGATGTGATGTTGCCAAAAACCCTTACCCCCTTCTCAAGAAGCACTGTGCAAACACGCAAATGGCCGATTGGATTCGCTGAATCTTCCCTGCATTAATAATATAGATCCAATTCAATGTCTTAACAAGAGACATGTATGCATGGGGGGGGGCCCCCACATCCGTTACTACACGTATGCACATCAGCACCCTAGGAGCTCATGAAGTGGCCTGTGTAGATTCATATTCAAGCAGTATCAACATGGTTCATGAAGACTCGGAGACATATCTGGATCGAGATGCAAAACTATGCGACATTACTAGCCAGCAAACGCACATACTAGCATTTTGTGGGTACTTGATTAAGTTTAGCTCAGGTGACAATACTGATGATATCCTAATTCCTATCAACCGATACTATATCTTGATATTGATTTCGATCGCAATTGTACTGCAATTTGGTGAATTTTAAGGGAATATCTACATTTTTATGTGATGAATGATCCTGTAAATGTTTAAAGCTCATTTTACAGCACACAAACTGCTTTAAGCCACTTTTTTTCTCCTTTAATTGTTGTTAAAATGTAAACAAGATCAATTGATATTATCAAAGAAAGTAACCATACATGGTAGTTTTAAGACTAGGCTGATTAACTCACATTCATCACTTACCTGCCCCATTCTCCCAACATCCCCGCTTCTCTTACATACCCCCCCCCCCTTCATTCATTCATTCCTTCAAATAGAATCCTGTCTACTGGTAATTCACGGAAGATTCACGGAAACATACTTCAATGATTTTTACTTTTAGACGTTCGCTTTAACCACTAACTGTGTCCAAACAAAATCCTATCCAAGTCTCCCAGCCAAGCCTATAGTGCACTGCAAGTTTTACAGAAGATTGCAATGACTTTCATGTGTTTTAAGGCACATTCTGTAGGATCCCTTAGAAAGTGTGCCCCATGTTACACACTCCTATTTCACATCAGTTACCACTGGGAGAAGTTGGTGAAGGAGTGACTCCCTAAGACATATGAAGCATTTGCATTGGTGGGAGTGAACCTAGGTGGTGGGGGGGGGGGAGGACTGCAATGCAAAGCCAGATCCCAATTCATTCACACAACAAATCCTTTTAATTAAACTTAGAATCTGAGATTTTGAGTCGCTGAAAGTATTCCTCACCCTAACCATGTCATGTGGACACAACTGCCATCTTACCATCAAAACAAACAAAAAAAACTTACCTTTAACTCAAGGGATGCAGTCTTATGACCAAGGTAATAGTTGACTCAGTAGATAGTGTGTGTAAATTACAGGCCATATCATAGTTTTATTTAGTAAACACATATAAAAGTTGACAGCCATTCTTGTGCATGAATATTTCCTCAACAATGTAATTCTAATTGTCTTTATAGCTAGCTGAAACCTTCACCACTCTTACTCAAATCAGACCCACAGCAAGTACCATCATTGAATCTAATCATTTGGAAATCTGCTATGTCTCCCAGATCCTATATCGGCCATACCAATCCAATCACA
>JAMKCH010053823.1:0-10177 GCA_023653785.1 Ophioderma brevispina
CAGAGTATATACGTAACTGGGCCGACCGTCTGTGGAACCGATCCTGTCCGTATTAGCCTAAATCTCATCTAGCAAAATCTAATCAAGATTTGTTACACTTCCAGTCGCTGACATGTTTCCCATTTAGAGGGGTTGTCTTGGTTAGCTATTTACAGATGAGGGCCAATGATCAGATGGGAGGTGTTTTGGTGAGGATGGCCCTAAACTTCTGACTGTTGCATTGAGAAGATTGGTTGCATCCGCTTATAACTGGTACCTTATTATTTTTTTGCTGCAGATTTTTTCACGACTTTTCAAGTTTGCGAAAATAGGGGAGTGTTATTTTGAAAAATACATGTCAAGGCAATTTGAATCTCTTTTGAAGAAAATATTTTTCTCTCATGTTAGTAATTATATTTGCCTTTCCGTGTTGATCAGTTGTGAAATTCACGAAAATTAAAGTATAGGATGTGTGGGTTAAAATGAGAATTAATCTTTCCCTATACAACTAGCGTACTGAAAAAGTTGAAAAGGTTAAAGACACAAGCATATGGGTATAAGTCTGAAACAATTGATTTCATGAATTAGTTGCCTTCAAAATCCCAACAAACGGGTCGAACTAGGGGCTTTTATCAGTAGAAACAATACCAAACACTAGAACATTGCTCTACCTTTTTGGCTTACGAAGTAAGTGATAACAGAAGTGTTGGGTGATTAGAGCAATAGTTCATAAAACTTTTTTTCCAATTACGACACAGTATGAAAACAACAACAGTGATATGGAGGAGTCGAGCAAAAAGGTCTATAGGGCCCCACAACACTCACCCCCCTTGGATTACATTAACACGCAAGAACAGGGCAGGAGCTACACAAGAAACGCACAGAAAGGGTTACACTTGTAACACTGTAACACATTCTTGTTAGATGCTAGCAATACTCTGGTTCCGTGTAATTGTCTGGTGACTCTTTGCATGTATTGTTAATAGGGTCCGTGATACCAAGAAACAGGGAAACCAGTTTTGGACCTCCAAGGTCCTTCACTGTCAAGTGTAAGTGTGTGGGCCGGATGGTGTGTTGTTACTAGATAGCCAGGGTCACTCAGACCCGTCACAACAGTCTTTCATATATATAATAGCAATGCCCTTGTAATTATACACTAGTAGGTACAGGTAGTGCCATAACATTGATTTTGTCACACAGGAGTATGTTTCCTCTTAAATTTAGAAAGTTTTCGTTGTATGACAACTAAAATATGATTCTTTTCTCCTTTGAATGCCACTTCATAATTTTTTATGATACTATGTTTTGGTGTACTATGCGTGGCATTGGTGTGTGTGATTGCAGTGTTTGTGTGTGTGTGTGAATGGAAATTAAGGTTAATGTAAAAAATGTGGTAGACAAAAATTAAAAAACTGAAACACAAACATACACAAAAAAACAATTACATGTACAGGGGGGAGGGGGTTCTCACATTGGGAGAGTATGGTTCTCCATTGGGAGGAAGGATGGTTATGTATCGCCTATAAGTCCCTTCATTTGAAGGCTTCTTTGTCGTTCCAGTACTCCATTTTAGGAACCATTTCATTTCCAGAGACCATAATTTACCATGTCCAAAGCCATATTCTTACAAATTTTCTTCAAAAACTCCTCAAAAAGTAGCTAGAAATAGGGGGAGATCGCAGCGATTTTCTGAAATGTTCTGACAAATCCTGTTTCGTGAGACCCCATTTTTTGGGGCTGAACTCAAATCCCCCCCCCCCCCGGTACAGGTTTATTAAGAAAGCCAAAATTAAAAAAAAAAACAAAAGACCCAAAGTTGCAGGAGATTCTGAACTGGACAAAATTTTATAAGTACTTCAGGTTGACAGGCTCAGTGAATACTTTTTCATGAATCTGTGGTGGACAGGTGGGAAAGTTTTCCCTAAAAAAAGTGATTGTAGTAATTGGTGGCTGACAGGAAGGGGCATGCCTATACAAATTGCAATTTAGCTTCAAACATAGATCAGGGTTAATAACTCTTGACCAGTCTGACCGTGAGGATGTAGTTTTGCTTCTGCAATTTCTGAAATTGAAAAATTGGGGTAGATGTCAAATGGAAGAAAGTTCATTTTTCTTCAAAGTTGAATAAAGTTGAGAAAACAGCAGTTAAGTGTACGTAAGAATTTCTGTTACTAATCTCCCTGGGCCTGGGCCATACACAAGCCTTCCTATTCCTCAATGTCATCTAAATTTTATGTTTACATCCCTGATATACCACCTACGCAATAAATTGCTGCTAAAATTATTTTTTAACCTATATTTAATTAGTCTTGTAGGTTTTGCTGCCCTGGTTGATGGGTACTGAAATCAGTGGTTGACAAGGACAACGTCAGTATTCCATGGTGTGGTGGAGTGTGGTGATGGGTGGGGGTAGTCAGGTAATTGATGGCTACAGGATCCAATGGGTTGGGTGATGAGTTGGGTGATGGAGTAGTGCATCAGCAGGGGATTCAATTTGTGCCATTAGTAGCCACCTCCATTTAATTTGGAGCCATTTTACCATATTTTGATTGTTTTTCTTTTAATTTACTTCACTTGAGGAGATTTGCATTTTTTTAGACAAAACACAGAAATGATAGATTTTTCCAAGTGATCCAAAATCAATATTTTTGTTTTATAAACTATACTGAAATCAGTATGAAATTTGCAACTGTCTTGACTTGCCATAGGCCAATTGTGAGCAATTTCTGGGGAAACCCTTTTTCCAATTTTATTTTTTTTTTATAAATTAAAATGAAAAGTGCATTTACATTTGTTTTACACTAACTGGAAACCAACTTGATTTTTTGTTTGGCCTAACAAATGAACAATTTCACTGGCTATAGCCTATATCCCTAACATCCTTTTCGGAAAGACAACATACCTGACGATCACCGCAAAAAGGTTGTAGCATATTTTTTGTTTAGATCTAGGGGCAATTTCTCGCTAAACACAGACGGGTCCCGCTCCGTGATTTTCGAAAAGTGGAAAAATGCAGTAAGGGGACGTTTGATATGGGGAGGCTTATCACTAAGCTGCCATTTGTTGCTTGTAGAGGCCTACCTATAAGTGTTTTCACTTCATTGTCAACTCAACACCACAAATCTGGAGTAAGCCACAGCATCCTTTGATGCTCTCGTTTAAACATTCTTGTATGCTGTCTATAAAGATGACAACAATAGGTGATCAAGGAACTTGTTGCCACTTAGTTTTCAATGTAAACATGGTGTAGTGGATGGATGACTAACCTGGGGGTTGGTCAAAACTTAAATGTTAAAGGGGAACTCTTAAGATTATGAAAACATATATATATTTTTTTATTATTCCAGAACATTTTTTTTTTACTAAATGGCATAAACAATCTGTTCCTCCTCTGTTATACTATGTGGTGTGAGCATTTCCTAATGATCTCTCTTTGCATCTTCAGAGACTGTTTTGTATGAAGACATTAACACACTATTTCCTAGTGTTAAAAATTCTGGATAATGTAGCGCACAATTTCTTCATTGGTGAAAATCCACATTCGAGAAGGAAAAGAGGGCTTGTCCTTTCTTTGATTATTTAAGTTGTGATAATAGGTTTTGTTTGCCTCATCTCCTTTTATTTAAAAAAATAAATCATCAACAGAAATCGACAGGACTTAACATGCCAATATTATATTTATTAGTATATTGGCCTCTTGTGAACTCAACCATGGAAATATATTTGTGGCTTTTTTTTAAGCACTCATTCTTAATAGACGCTGTTAATTACCAGTTTTAACTCCATTTCGATCACAAATAAGGAAATGTAAAAGGTCATGGCGTAGATATCTCCGGACTTAATTCTCGGTGCAATCTTAGCTTACAAACGTGCCTCGCGATTGGTCCTATCGAGTATTCATGACTTGGACAGGACGAAAAACAAGCTTTTGTAACAACTTACCAAGGGACAGGGATACCTAATGGATTCTATTTTTAAAAATGAGTTGGTCAAAAGTGAGCTTAAGATGCTTGTTGTGTGACTCCTGTGAGTTTGTATGAAAAGGTACAAGGCAGTCTGTGATTTTTTGTCGTTGATTTGTTATGTGTATGGCCAGGGGGCGTAACAAGGGTCCCCGGGGGGACCACTCGTATTCAAAGGTGGATATGATGCGTGAACAAGAAAACGCGTAAAAAGGGTCTCTTTTTTCCAACAGGCGATGTACGCGCGTACATTGATAAGGGTGTCAAAAACAGCAAAATATGGAAAAAAGGTATGTTTTTTTCGTAACCCCGAAAATTGTGATGTACGCGAGATCAAAATCATCAAAAATTTTGTAATTTGAAAGTAAAGCAACATGAGTAAAGCCAGATAATAAGGGTAATATTCAGCAACACACACATGGCTTCTTGTTTAAGGTACAAACTGACAAAAAGACTTGTGGTAGCAAAACAGACAAAAATGCTTGTTTAGGGTATGTTTTTTAGTCGGTGGAAATAACTTGTTTAGGGTGCATTTCAGAAAGTCCATGTTTCACGCATCATATCCACCAATGAATACCACCTGGTCGCCCCCGGGCAAGATCACTTGTCAGAGGGGGCAATTCCTGGTTTTGGGCTGATTTTCCTGGCGAAGTTGTTTAAAAGCAGATTTTTCTGGTTGGAGGTGAAAATTTTGCACTGTGGGTGGCCAAAAAATGGGTTGATATGATCTTTTTCACAAAGCTTTTTTCCTTTTTGCAGTCTATAAGCTCTCTTGGGGTGGCACCATTGCCCCCGTCCCCCCCCCCCCCTGACATGGGATTTCCACCTTATTAATCACTTCGCTCGCAGTTTGACAAAGTTGCATTTTCCATATTAATAGAAGAAGCTCGCTCAAACAAAACAAGCATTGTGTGATTGAAATAAGCTATTTGCTTTTGTGATAAGCAATTTAACTTGGTCAACATCAGGTAGCTGCATCACACTGTTTGATTTTGTTTTATTTTCTTCAATGTTTGTCAAATAACGAGTTTGCTAGTGTGTGGAGGATCCAAGTGAAAAAAATAGGGTCATGTTTGATCTTACACTAAACCATGCTAAACTGGTATACTTTACATGAAACAGAGCAAGATGGAATTCCATAAACCGAGTCGCTAGTGATGTAATTGACAACACCAGCTTGGTAAAGACACCTATCAGTGATTTGAAAATATTTGAAATTTGCAGGAATAGCTTCAAGTGGAATGATAATTCTGTGGAATCCTCATTATTACCATTTTTCAGCTGGCCAATTGACAGAAAAGAAAGAAAAAAGGCAGTGTTCCATGCACGATTCCCCATTCAATTAGTTTGTAAGTAGTGTCCGACGGACAATAATTACTAACTTCCTGATTCTGTCCTTATTAGGGTTTCTTCTGGTCTTACACTTGCAGGGTATGTTTAGGATGAACCTGTACTTGTTACCTACATGCAAAAATCTGATTTTTGATGATTTTTT
Organism: Ophioderma brevispina; assembly: GCA_023653785.1. Lineage (NCBI taxonomy): Eukaryota > Metazoa > Echinodermata > Ophiuroidea > Amphilepidida > Ophiodermatidae > Ophioderma > Ophioderma brevispina. The sequence goes on from JAMKCH010053823.1 coordinate 5,437, forward strand.
CGATTTTCTCTTTAAGGGCAAATCATGATATGGTCTTTAAAAGTCCTGGAGAATTCTATTAGAAACCGGCAGCCGAGCTTTTTAGTGTCACTGGGGTCAATAAGGAATCGTCACGATATAGCGTAGTAACTGTTTTTTTAATTCACATGTCCACGGGAGCGCAAGGGAAGCCCATAAAATGTGTTAATAATCATGTGACAAGGGGCTCTCCTAAAACCGCCTGTCATCGAAGTCAAGTATCTTAAAATATATTGAATCATTGTCAGTCGATGGAATCCAGGATTGAACGTGGTGAAGGGATGGTTTAATTTCTTGGAATGAAGTCTTGCTATGAAGACCTTTATTTTGGAGTAGGTGGATGGATATCGTTTTGCATACAAACGATAAAGCATCGGCAAACATATTTAATATAGATAACTAGAATGCTGCAAAATAATTTATTTAATCTAATTTAACAAACCCTGTGGGCACTACTATACTATGATACAATCTGTCTGATTGGCTCAATTACAGACACAACATAAGATCGCCCTCTGAGTAAACCAATCAAAAAGTGCTTCTATATCTCTGTATAAACAATACCAACATTGTTACCTGTGTCTCCTGAATTTGCTCCTATAAATTAACTTCCAAATAACCAATCATAATAGGCCTTAGATGCCGATAGGGGGGTTAGGCATTTCCATTTGCAGATTTGATTGTTGCAAACCATTTGGTTGTCTCTGAACCATCTTAAATAGAAGATTGATCAATTTGAAGAAAACATTCTATAAAAAAGTTTAATTTCTTCCTGCAAATTGAGTTTTTATATGCTCATCCCACAAGGTCACAGTTTATCAGTGATGGTACATGTTTAGTACAATACCACACAGTAAATTCTGACGCTACCTTGTATATTTCTGGTTATGATAATTCCATATACTAAACAAACATGGGGTATATTTTCTATATCTAGTATTGAAAGCTATCAAACCTGCTGTTGGAGTTGAGACTATTTTTTATAAGCTTTAGGATATCCTTCCTCCATAACAAAATATAAGCAAAACAAACTATCTATTCTACAGTACAACTATGTGATACTGGATCACGTTTGTCTAAACACCCGTGTTCGTGTCGTCCTATCTCAATCTCTCGCCCTTTTCTCCAGTAAGCGATACATATAATGGCATTATCTGATGACATAGTCCTATCCCTTACGTATGCAGCTGTCTTTACTGCTCGTTTCACCGTGCTTGTTATTCAAGGCGCTGCCGCTTTAATGCTACGAGGGAATGCAGTCATTCACAGGTGTGGGTCTTTAAATGAAAATGGCGATATTTTTTATTGTTTGTGTATGTTAAATGTAAAAACCAAAAAAGTGCCAGTATTGTCATAAAACGGCAGTGTTATGTGGTAGCATGGGATGTATCACCACATGGCAATGGTCACTAACCGTCTATGATACATCTGGTCAGGAATTGGCTCATTACGGAGGACACCACATGAGAATAGCCCCTGAGTAACCATCAAATCAGTGCTTATAATATCTCTAGTAACCATCCCACCATTCTTACGTACTCTATGTGTTCATTTTATGATATTACTTTCCAAATCACCAATTCAAAAAAATTGCTTAGATAAGATTATAGGCAGGTAAGGAAGACAATGGGATTAGGTTACAAAAATCCACAATATAACTAAAGTCCTAGTAGCAAAAATGCATAAATTGGTTAAATTGATAGACTAATTTTAGGTGAATCCCTGTGATCTTTTGTGTTACTTTTTTCCCATCCTTCATGTTTTAAAGCGGCAACTGGCACATTGTCACAAAATTTAAATTTCCTCAATTTGCTCTCAATATAGTCCTGGCCATTGGAAGATAGGAATAGTTACACAGAAAATAGCATCCTCAAAACAGATAGGGATGTAATAATAACGGTTAAAGATATCCATGTATTTTTTAGGCCAACCTTTTAAGTTTTTCCATTACTTTAATCAACAAATGGTATATTACATGAATATCATAATCGGTACTCATAGATATTAAACCACAAATGTCACAGACAAGGTCAAACAGCGTTCATGTTTTGGGAAACCTGCATACGGCATGCCATTTTCTTCTATTAAACGCCATTTCATCATCTGCTGAATTAATTTTTTTTGCCGGGCGACATTAATTATCAAATCGTTCTGTTTACCATAGGATGCTGCTTTGGTCTTAATCATTTCAGGTGAGGGCTAATTTATATAAAAGCTTTCACAACCTGCAAAATATCAATTTTGAAATCTTGATGGCACAACCATTTTCAAATGGGCCTGGTCCTCTTTAAAAAAAAACCAAAACAATATAATTTCCATGTCGTTCTCCAGTTTAAAAAAAAAATTGAAAGTCAGTGTATCAGACCACCTGCTGGTTAATCCCTTTTGAAGATCCTATTTTCCTCTTTTTATTGATAAGTATTAGGATTTGTATTAGAAATTTGTCAAGGAATCATTTATTAATTTATACAACAGTCTTTGATTTCGCTAATGCTAGTGACCATCAGAACCATTTTGGTCTACGACTGAAATAACTATGCTTTAAATAGCATTTGTTATATTCAATGTAGATTGCAACGGGTAGCATACATTTTACTGTCACAAGAGATTAGGCTTCCGCATAACTTACATGATCTTGCTCGGAATGCTGCGTGTTTATTTTTCCATTCATTTGTGTTTTTACTGGTAAGCCCATTCCGAGTGAAGTTCCACTAATTTGTTTTCCTTATTTTTTTCAGCACCGGGATACTCTTAGTAAATACTAGCATGGTCCACTGATACAGCATAAATGTAATTGAACCCCAAGATCACTTCTTTAGCATAAAAAAATCCCAGAAACCCCCCAGTAGTCTTCATTTAGAATATTCTCTTCTCCCGTCCAAGCATGTTCTACATTCATGCTCACTCAACTTCATTAGGATGCTTACTACCCATTTAGATACCTGTTCCCCAGCGGTATAAAGGGGGGGGGGTCAGCTTCCCCTTGTGGGGAAATCCTCCCCCCCCCCCCCTTGTGTTTTTTACCATACTGGTAGCCCATTTCCCAAGTCAAGTTTTTTCTCCTGGCATGATCTACATAGTACGTTTTTCCTGGCAACCCCCTTCCAAAAGAGGATTTTTGCCCAGAGAAATCCCCCCGGTAAAAAGAACGAAATACCAGAGTAGGTAGTTTTCTGTTAAGCACTTTTAATGCTTAAACAGGATCGATCCAGAAAATATTGCTCCCTGGCAGAAAAAAGCTGAAAACACCTTATGATTGCGCATTCTCATTGGTATAAGTCTATAATCTATTCACTCTACTACTGGCTCATTGCTTTGTATAAAATCTATTGAGTTAAAGACCTATCAGTGATTGGCTAAATCAAAAATCGAAAAAAAAAATCATCAAAAATCAGATTTTTGCATGTCTGTCACCGTACAGGTATCCCCACATACCCTGCAAATGATAAGACCAGAAGCAACCTAATCGGACAGAATCGAAAATTTTAGTCATTAACTGTCCGTTCGGAACACTTACTACAACACGAATTGAATGGGGAATCGTAATCTTGGAACACGTGCGTTTTTCTTCCTTTTCTGTAATTCTTCAGTTGGAAAGGGGTAGCTTAAATGAGAATTCTACAGACTTATCCTTCACTTTGCAGCGATTCCTCAAATTTCAAATATTTTTTCAAATCACTTGATAGTGTCTTTAACTGTTAAGATGACCAATCATCATTTAATCCAATATGGTAAACATACATGATGGTGTATTTTTACACAACTCGCAGCATTTCTCCACACATAAGAATGAAATTGTAAAAGAACAGAGTCATTCACATCTCTGAACAGGGAGAGTGTTTTATCAGCCTCATCTTAAGGTCACTTTCTTTGACCTGTACCACCAGCTGGGCAAAAGGGCATAAACGCCAGAAAGTTGAAGCTTCACCATAAGCTTGCAAGTACCATCAACCACACTTCCATGTCTTTAATAACATATGTGCAATGAACTTGCTTTGATCCCAATTAACAAGATCAAAGCCATAATCTTGTATCAAGTTGTGTAACCAACATCCAGGATGTCCTCCCCTGAGCCTACTTTACAAGAATTATTAGTGCATGGTCCAGAAGGGTTTTCACTACCTAAGAAGGGTACAAAAATGATTTTGTTACCGTGTGTAGGCAAACCCATTGGGATATAACCCAAACGAATGCTAGAAACTATCAGATGAGTGCTTGTCCAGTTAAGGGGGCCAGTACAGGTCTCTGAATGGTCATTAGGGGCCAAAAATTGCAATTGCTCTGATCATTTTAACCCATACCAACTTGTTGATATGATCCAAGAGATTACAAAAGTGTACAGTCATATTTTTCTGTGACCTTTAGTTGGGAGATAACAGCGCAAATAGTTCAAAGGTCAAATCAGAAAATTGTACAATGTGTCTATAGTGCAATGTTGCACTTTTCAATCAAAATAAGGATTATAATTTTCCAACGATAGTTTTTTCCGCTATGGAGGAAATCCTGGGGATGGAGAAACAGTCCACCATACTTTTTGACAACTGAGGGGGCGAATAGGCTATATTAATCAGCTCCCCCCCCCCCCCATTCGCAAAGTTTTTCATTTTAACAACGAAACGCACCTTCGATGAAGATGTGTAGGGGGGCTGTGTATGACACTTCTAAAAAGTTGACTACCCCATGTAATTTGTTTGACCTTAATTGAACCCTCACAATCGCCAAA
>JAMKCH010053824.1:0-14048 GCA_023653785.1 Ophioderma brevispina
CAATATACACACAAAGGTGTGCATGCATGCCTAGCTTACAATACTTATGACAACAAATCAGTTTATTAGCAAGCCCATATTGTTCCTATGCACTTTGTGTGACGACGATTACAGCAATTAAACCATTGAGGATGGTCATTCCAATGAACCAACAACAGGCACACTGCCAACTGAAACAACTATCACGTGTGTCTTCTCTATCTTCTTCAATTAAGCTCTCTTCATCTCCACTATATCCTTCTGGTTTTTGGTCTCTTCGTTCTTTTCTTTCATCAGGGCGTGTTGATTCTTGGTCTGTAGTTTCATTTCTTTGTTCTTCAGGAGACGTCCAGATTACGACTGGTAGATGTGCATATTCCTCTTTAGGGGGGAAATGGAAACACATTAATTTTAACTCTATGGTACTACTGGCCAACTGATTCATTATTTATATGGTTACATTATGTAATTACCCAATCAGAGATATTCTAATAAAAGCTTAAAGGTGCATAGAGATAAAAAGTAGGATTGGGCTATAAAAGGGTCATTTTTAGTTTTTCTTAGGGCTCGGGTTTTTTTTACATTTCATTTGACCTTTGTCAATATGAAATGAAGATGTTTGACTTGCGGTCCAAAAGGCTCAAGAAGAAAGTGCAGTGCCATCTTGTGTCATCATACAAGTTCTTGTGTGAAAGTAAGGTGGATTTGAGTGCAAAATCCTTCAAATAACTAATTTTCTTGCATGTTACAGTGATTGTGCTGTCTTAATGTAAATGATTGACATTTTGAGCATAAGGGTGTTTTTCAAGATTTTTCGCAAGTAGGCGGTGGCAGCCAAGAAATCCCAAATTTTAGACATAATTTGTCCTTGGTTTAACACGTAAAAGCAAAATCTTGAAGAAAAATACAGATTTTTAGGTCATCCGATGTAATCGAAAAGACCTTATGTCAGCGTGGTTCATGTGCGTGTGTGTCAAACATTCAGTATACACCTTTTGGGGCCCTTGCAAGTTGCAATGTTCGCATTCCACAACAAATTTTCCCATGCTAGTTTGTAAGTGCTTCACTTTTAATACTTAGAGGTATGATACACGGTTTTAAAAAGTATAATATAGTTGATGGGTTTAGGTTTTGTTTGAATGTGAAGGGTTCATGGAGAGTTTTTCTAGCAAGCAACACCGGGTGGGTGTGGGATGGGATGTCCCCTTCCCGCATGAAGGGCAAAACCCTTGCAATGTTCACTTTCCAAAATACAATTTTTCAAGCAAATATGATAGAAAAATTTGAAATTGTACATGGTTCACATTATAATGCTCAGAATGGCAAGGATTCACTTAAGACCTGGATCAGAACATGAAGAGGATTGCTCCAAAACTCCATAACTATGACAAATATGTGCAACTAGTAAACAGGACTGCCCAGAGATTCATACCCCGAGGCTATAAGACAGAATACATACCAGGCCCTTCCAAGGAATGTGCCAAAGAATATCAAGAGTATACCACCAAGTTTGAAGCTGATACTTTCTCAGCTAAAACAACTGCTAAAGGAGAGGAAGTGTCAGAGAGGATCTCCCAGGAAAAGATCAAAGCCTGGCACACCTGACCCATAACAGCAAGAAAGCATGGTCTACCATTAGAAAGCTTCAAGTGGATCCAACAGAACCACAGCAGCCAAATGTTACACCCACCCAAGCTGCCCACCAACTGCTTTTAAATGGCAAGTGCAGCACGAATCCCAAGAAGATCAAAGTAGACTGTAAGAGGTGTAGTGGCGACCCTTGTTTCACTTGCCCCTTCAACATGGACAACATGGACAAACTGGAAACCGGTGTGAAAGCAGATATAGTCCGGCGGGGGCCACAGTCCGGGGCTCCATAGACGATAACGGAATAAAGCGTGAAACTAATGCTGCGTGAAGAGTCAACTTAATCGATTGCCCTATTGTTCACCATTGTTCCCGGACTATGAGTACGCCGGACAATAATTACTTCTACACCGGTATTGCTAAACTTCAACCAGGAAAAGCAGTAGGCCTTCACAACATCTCAACTGAGCAGCTGAAAAAGTTCGGCCCAGTAGAAAAGGAGTGGCCTCTTGAGCTCTACAATTGCTGCATTATTTTCCACAGGTTCCAAAAGATCTGGAGGAAAACACATGTTATGGCACTCCTAAAGCCTGGGAAAGATGCATCTAATCCCAAGAGCTATAGATCAATATCACTCCTCAGCCATACCTACAAGCGCTTTGAACATCTCCTGCACAACCGCATAGCATCTGTGATAGACGAACACCTCATACCAGAACAAGCAGGTTTCCGGCCAGGCGAATCAACAACAAGTCAAGTACTCAACCTAACTCAACATAATGGTTTCGAGAAGGATTTGGTAACCGGAGTCGTGTTCATTGATCTATCAGCAATGTATGACACTGTTAATCACAGATGCTTACTCCATAAGATTCTGGAACTCACCAAGGACATCCGCTTGCCTGAGCTCATCCAAGGATTGGTTGCAAACAGGATGTTATTTGTTCAGCTGGGAGCGAAGAAGAGCCGATAGCATAGGCTCAAGAATGGTCTACCCCTAGGGAGCGTGCTCGCACCTCTCCTGTTCAACATCTATACCAACGACCAACCTAGGAGTGCAGGCACCTGTCGTTTTATGCAGACGATCTTGGAATTAGTGCACAATATGCAGACTTCACAGTTGTCGAAGAGAGACTCTCCGGAGCTTTGGATGAACTCGCTCCTCATTTTGAGGAAAACCACCTACGTGCAAATCCATTCAAGACACAGGTGTGTGCTTTCCATCTACGCAACCGTGAAGCCAAACGTCAGCTTAAAGAAACCTGGTTTGGAACACCCCTGGAGCACTGTGATAACCCTGTCTACCTAGGAGTTACCTTGGACCGCACTCTCTCCTTATAAGACCCACATCGAGAAGACGAAGAGTAAAGTATGTTCACGCAATAATATCTTGAATAAACTCTCTTGCACAATATGGGGTGCTCGCCCACATACTCTAAGATCGACGGCACTTGCCCTATGTTTGCTACTCATGTGCAGCGTATGCTTGCCCTGTATGGGAAAGATCAACCCATGCCAAGAAGCTTGATCCAGCGTTTAATGGCTCCTGCGAGCTTATCACAGGATGTCTTCGAAGCGCATAACCCTTGCAATGTTTGCTTTCCACAACACATTTTCCCATGAAAATTTGTAAGTGGTTTACTTTTAATGCTTTATTTTAATATAGGTACGATCCACTGATGGGGTGCCCTGCCTCCCGCGCAAAGCGCAGCACTATTGCAATGTCCAATTTCCAAAACACATTTTCTCGTGCAAATGCTTTTAATGCTTATAGGTATGATAATGGTTGTGGCTTTAGTTAGAGGACACAAGAATTGCAAAATATGGAAAATGCCCTGCTGGATATAATGTTCAAGTTGCATAAGTGTTAATAAATAATAATATTCAATCATCAGATCATGGAGACAAAAAACGCCGTCGCCCAATCAACACATTCCTACTCTTTGAAACAAATGCAAGATTAAAGACGATTGGTCAAGCTTGGTAATTAAACAAGTCCATTTCCTGGTTGATTATTTATACATGGAAGTAGCTACTTCACTCCATGCTCCCAGATGTTACCTTGAAAAATCTTGATCCCAGAGATAAAGTTTAGAGGGGACAAGAATTTGCAAATGTGGAAACCCTTTTAATACCTGTAACTCATAATGCAACAACAGCCCCAGTGGCAAAACGTAAACTTGGAACACATGTTGCCTTCGACCACTGAATGTTTAGTGAGACAATTCAATTTAAGGTTTGCGCTTTGTATGTACCTATTGGGGTTTTGACTCCCGCCATTGTGTTGGAGTTACTAACGCGCAACCTTTCTCCATCTATTGTTAGGGTATACATGGTATACATTTGACTCCATAAAATATCTAGATTTCGATAGTGTTTGAAACAACGTGAAACTCCTGGGAAAATAAAGTTACCTTATTTTACTGACTTCTCACTGTCACCATTCATTGCATGCTTCGGTACTTGTTTTAAAGAAAACTCACATTTCCTTGCGTTTCGTTATTTTCTAAAGACATGTTTTAAATATTTATCTGGCAGGTGCAAGGTGGATTGACACCGCAGATGTATGTAACAGTCACGGGTAAAGTGTCTTATTAGCAAAATTACGCACATTCTAATTACACAAACTGTCTTAAAATAAATGGAAGAGATTGTTGTAGGGCGCTATAGATTCATTTCAGTATGTTTGAATATCTTTCGTTCCTGAACTCACTCTTTAAGTAGTCGTTTGTAGTTTCTTACCTCTATTTGGTAGTCTGCTCTGCCGTGGTTCTTCAGTTCTTTGTTGTTCATTAAGCAAGCCCGATCTTACAGGAGCTTTGCCTGTAAGAAAACTTATATACATAAGGATTCCAAAAAGGTATAGTTTGTACTATCTGCGGCCTAAAGGATTGGAAGTAACTCGTAAAGGAGGTCAAACTGTAGAGTTGCTCCACTTTGGATTAAAAGTGATGCAAATTATTGATGGAGCTAATAGGATTAAAATTAAAAATAGTTTTGACTGCCTTAAATGTTTGGTTCACAAAACAGAAGGCAAAGATGGTCAACATCCATTGCAGTCTGGGGCATGAGGTTTACGTTTTTCCACATCCATGACATTTTTGCCACATATGGCGGTGCAAACTATTCCATTTTTAATCATTTTAGCTAGACGGATGACTCTGTATCAGTGAAACTGTAGGCTGTAGATAGTACAAAGTATACCTTTTTGCAAACCTTGTGATCCGATGAAAATATGGTGTGCTGTTCAACACGATGGGGTCATTTTACAATTTTAACCCCTAATGGCTCTATTAATCTATTCGGATACCCCTGCATCCTTAGAAATCATTATACCATCATCATATTGGGCTCGATATTGCTTATCACAGAGCTGCCGCAATATATTAATCACAAAGTCAATATGGCTCATTTTGTTCCACGAGAGTTTGAAGGGTTTCAATGACTGTCGATAGATTCTGGGCAATTGTTTTATTATTTTATGATTTGGCTTACCTATGTCTTTGAGGGTGGCATGTTCCTTGATCGGATCCAGAATTATGTTCCCTTTTGAATCTGGAACTGGCTCGTTCTGCTCATCTCCGGGTATCTCTGAAATGTCTTCTCCCGCATCATCGTCTTAAAAGGTAATGGAGAAGAACAACATTTACAAGGTGTAGGTTCAACGTACCTGATATTATACTTTTAATAATCATTCTAAATAGTGTTATGTATATAACTGTACATTGCATAAAGCTGATATTTATATAACGTTTGAACCAAATTGGTACACCATACAGTGAAAAGTGGAAATATATATTGTTAATCTGCAATTTACCTTTCTTACGTTCTTGCCCAACTTGCACATCATTTTTCGCAGCCCATTACCTTTTTCACCTGTTCTTTCGAAGTTCGTACCCTCAAGCTTCGGTTTTTAGGGTACATTTAATGACCATTCTAAATACGGGCATCTGTACATTGCAAAAAGCTTACCTGTGTGTTTCAGGTTGGCATGTTCCTTGATCGGATCCAGAATTATGTTCCCTTTTGAATCTGAAACTGGCTCGTTTTGCTCATCTCCGGATATCTCTGAAATGTCTTCTAATGCATCATCTTCTTAAAAGGTCATGGAGAAAAATAACATTTGTAAGGTAAAGGTTCAACATACCTGATATCTTGTTTTTAATAATCATTCTAAATAGTGTAAATGCACATTGCATAAAGCCTATATTTATATTAACGTTTGAACCACCAAATTGGTACACCATATACACTGAAAAAAAATTACCTTTCTTACGTTCTTGCCCAACTTGCACATCGCTTTTCACAATCCATGTCCTTTTTTCACCGGCTCTTTCAAAGTTCGTACCCTCAAGCTTACGAGTGTTCTCTGTCAGGTACTCTTTAATTTTGGCTCTGTTGTTATTCGGAGCAATGGTTCTTATAAAATGTAGACATGTTGGATTTTCGCATTTTTCGAATTCGTATATAGTTTCAAAATATGTATCAACAAAGCATGCCGGGCCAGATATCAAGGCTGGAAAAGCTATCGATTTCATATCTTGTTTATCAGCAGATCGCAGTGCAGTAGTTAGAGCTATTTTGAATTTGGCTGAATTGCTGCTATTACGGCTATACAGAACTTCAACATGAAAAATCTTGTTATGCGGCAAGAATCCAGCTGATGTTGAGACAACCCCTCTCTTTACGTAGAGTCCACCGTTCTCTTTTGCTTGAAGGTATTCGCGTTGTACATGATCGCTGCAGCTTCCATAATTCCATCAGCATCATTACTGCTGCGATAAGATATGTTGTCGTCATGATCCTTTACCTCAGGATATATGAATCTCACGATGGATGTGAATCTGCTTTCGATATCCCCAACTTGCAACTGCACACGAACTCGACCATCAGGCATACACAAACCATGTCGAATAGAATAAGCATAGATTAGAAAACATGCTTGCACGATTTTCAATATATTAATAATCATAAAACTTATCGAGAATGTATTGGAAGACTGAATCGTATCGTGTTGCTCTCAAGGATGCATATCTTGGAGGGTGGTTTTGGTTATTTTCAGTATCTATGCAGTAACTGAAACGAGAACCCCCGGGCAAGAACCATATTGATCTGATTGGATCGTGCGCTCGCCCAGCTGAGAGAGTAAGCCCCGTCCGATCTGTTTCCACAATATATCCAGTGAATAGGCCTTCTCCCCTTCGGTCCCCATAATTTCGTGAGTGACAAATAATTAAAAGAGCAGTTCTTGATTTTCCATGAAATGCAACTGATATTGTTAAAAACAATACACCTGGCACAAAAAGTGGCGTCGGCATGTTTTTCGATCAGTTATGTGCCAAAGGCAGCCATTTTGAAGTTGTTCGAAATATACGTTTGTTGCCTATGTCTTGCTCTTTATTTTAACCACTCGCTTGTAAAAAAGCGTGCAAAAAATGGCGAGGATAGAGTTGCACGAAAGACGCAAACCCCCCACAAAAACGGTGCAGTTTTTGGATTTGTCCATGGTCACTGTGTGTGCCAACAGCAAAAATACGTGTGTATTGATTTTAGACAAAGAGGGGTTCCGACTGAATGAGCGAGAAAAGCCTACTTGCAATATGATTGTGGTCTCGTGTTCGTTGTCCCAGTAACTTGCAATGCCCATTGAAAAATCCAAAAACTGCACTTTTGTTTTTTGGGGGTGGGTCGGGTTTGCGTCTTTCGGGCCGATTATCTCGCCATTTCTGCAGCTTTTTTTATAGCCAGGATTTTGGAGATAAGGAAAGAGAGCATGACCTAGACAATAAAATGTATACTTTCGAAAACTTTCCAAATGAGGTCCGACTTGGCACAATATTGATCGAAAAGGCCGAGACTACTTTTTGTGCCAGTTATACCAGTTAATTTGTGGTGATGTGTTTTAGTTTTATGCTAAATATTTTATCAGATATTCCATAGAGCACTTATTGGACTTTTCGTATCTATAGTAATTGTTCACAGACAGTGCAAAGACCAGAGGCCAAATAGACCCCCTTTTACTTTCTCATTTCGATTTGAAGTGATATTAACCGGGTTATTGGGCTTCGTACCGACATTTTTTAAAGTCCATGGATTCCGCTAACCGGCCAGGATTCCAACGTTGGCAAGAGGTCCTTTAAAGGTCAAATTGAGTAGTAACTTTCTCCAACCTTCCAACAGGTTATTCGCAATTACTATAGTTTATTGGCTTGGATCACATTCAATTTTAATTTTTTATTTATTGATTGATTGATCACATTCAGTATTTGATCCTTTCTACTTCTTTTTTGCATGTTTCTAAGGCTTTGAATTGGTGAATATTTCAGGTTTCTTGGACTCCTTCTAAGAACAATGTTCAAATATATTCGTTTTTCTTTATTTTACTAGCCTATGTAGTTTGTTACATTCAAATCCTTGATGCAGGGCATCCTTCATCGAAAAAGCAGATGAGATCCATGACCTAGAAGATATTTAATTGCATTGAAGGGTCATCTCACAACTTACCATCCAGGTCTTCCAGATCTTATTCTTGTCCATTTTGTCATCGTTCTTCACAATGGCTCTTCTCTTAGCCTCGAGCTTGCGCTGTTCTTGTGATGTATTATTTTCGTTGGACGTCCCTGTGAATCTTGTACAGTAGTTCGTATAAGGTGCAAACTTGTAGGATTTTCACATTCCTCGAATTCGTAAATAGTGTCAAATTAGGTATAAAAAAATTTGCAGGGCCAGATAGCAAGGCTGGAAATGATATTGAGTAATCATGTCTATCAGCGATCGTACATGCCGTATTCAGGACTAGTTTGACTGTGGGCAATACATTAGTCGGTTTGTCATACATGACTTCAACGTGAAAAATCTTGTATGTGGCACGTTCCCGCCTGAAGTTGAAACAACCACCTCTTCGTACATCGGTCCACCTTTGCTTTTCATGTATGTATTCTCGATATACTTGATCGCCTGCTGCTTCCATGATTCCATCAGCGTCATATATTGCTGGGTAGATAATATGTGTCTTATCCTTAATTCTGATACTTGAATCTCACTATGCTTGTGTATCTTCTTTTATGATATCGCCAACTGCAACTGCAGACGGAGTCGGGCCTATAAATTATAAGTGTTTGACGCAGGCAAAACGAGAAAATCATCAAAAATGATGGTTATGGTCATAAAAATTGTCAGATTTGTGACAACTTGAGATTAGAGACCAAAAGGGGGGTATTATTCATTAATCATTATAGAATGTGTCCTAAAAAGGAAACCGAGTTATGAAAAAAAAAGAAAAAAAGAAAAAAAAAAAAATGTGATCGACCCTAAAGTGAGTGTTGATTAACTTTGAATCAGGAGGTTGTGCCTGATATCCTTTCATGTGCGTAGGGAAAAATTCGATGGCACATTGATCGGGTTCACCGGCGTTAATACACTTAAAGTGAACAAGGGGGGTTCCTAGGAAACATGTCAAATACATTTGCCAGTTTTACGGCTAACGATATACTTTTCCGATTTTTTTTTTGTGTTTGTGATTTGTGTAGCGTCAATGTTGTCTAGAAATTTCAAAACATTTTGTACCGACTCTTAGGCAATGGTATATGGACCACCGCAGGTCTTAAGGGTCGACTTCAAATCTTAGCCACTGGTTATGGCAGTGTAACCACATTTCATTGCTTAGAGGTGGCCTCCTTTTGGCTTCCGTTCGGAAAGAACCTAGAGGGTGAGCAAACCCAGATGTTTAGGTTTTTTAAGCCCTCCCTAGAGTATTACTGTTGCGTGCACTTGTATTAGCTACCAGTTTGCGTAGTTGGAGGACATGGTAATAATAAGGCTCAATACCCAACATCAATGGCCAACTTCAACACTGCCTTTTTAGCATTCAAAACTGCCTGCCTTGAAAACTTGAATTGATTCTTTGAACTTCCAAGCAGTACACGGGAACCAGACGTGGTAAGTTCGAGAGGGGACAAAGGTGGGGTAACATGTTAGGTCAAAGGAGTGGCTAAATACAGGGCATAACATTAACGGAAACTTTAATCGTATCCCAACATGTTCCTAATATTTGTATTGAGGCAAATCAAAAATTTAATCTGAGAAAATAAGCTTTGCGAAGCCTTTTACAGGTTTACAGTCGCTAATTAAAAATCCAGCTCCCACAGAAAATTAATAGTACCAGTCATTCCATATCCTTAAATTAAAGATAAGAAAATGAAGCGTTGAGCTCATCATTGTTGTTGATTGTAGAGTTTTACCGATACTGTTGAATTCTACAAGACAAGAAAGACACGTAATGTTTTTTATACCTGAAATGCCTTTTTTAAAAACGGAATTGAAATGTACTTGTAAAAATATTTGAAAGCCAGTGGCGGATTTAAGAGTCAGCAGTGTCAGCAGCTGCTGACAGGGCCCCCCTAAAATATTGCTCTCAGGGCCCCCTCAGACACCCTCCTAGTTGCACTAAAGTGCGACATTGCTTCACTTTGTGACCCTATAAAGCAGGGGCGGATCCAGCCCTGGCTAGAGGGGGGTGCCAAGATAAGATGGGCTAGAATGGCTGCGTAGCAGGGGCGGATGCGGGAGGGTGTGGGATCAGCCCCTCTCAAGGGCAGGGGGGGGGGCGACCAAGTGAAAATGGAAGTTGACGGCTACAAAGCAGCCATGGTGCCATGGCATCCATAGCAGCCATGGCGCCGTGTAAGCGGCGTGGAGGGGTTCCCGACCTCCAGCGCCAAGCGCAGAACCCCTGCAATGATCGTTTTCATACACAATTTGAAATTTGTTTATATTATAATGTTTACAGGTATGATAAACGGTATTAAAAAGAAAAAAATATAGTTGATAGTTTTGTTTGAATTAACTACATGTAAAGTGTTCAAAGAGAGTTCATGTATATTAAACTGCAAGGGGTGCGTATGAGAGGGGATGTGCCCGTCCGCGCGAAGCGCGGAACCCCTGCAATGTTCACTCTCCAAAACACATTTTCTTATGCAAATTTGATAGAAACAATTTGGACTTTACAAGCTTTTACAAGTGGTTAACTTTATAATTCTAGGTATGATCAACGGTCTTAAAATCTAGGTTGATGGGTTAGGTTTTGTTTGAATTAATCGCATAAATTGTTCATGAAGAGTTCATATCAAGCGGCGCAGGGTTAGGTGGCCCCCTCCCACGCTTCACGCGGAACCCCTGCAACATTCACTTTCCAAAAACACATTTTCTTATGCAAATTTGATAGAAACAATTTGAAATTTACAAGTGGTTCACTTCATAATGCTTCTAAAGATATGATAAACGAACTTAAAATCACCGTTCGATCGATCGCCGTTTTTGAGATGTTACGAAGTAAACGCTTCCAGCTTTTAAATGCTGAGGAACATGGCCATCTTTTAAGTGTTTTGCATAAAACCTGTCATAACAATTTAAATATCTTATGGACAATTTAGATCCCTTAGAGAATTTTTTTTCAAGTTATGCTCTTTCTACAGGGTGTATAAAAATGCCCATGGAATACTGACCCTCAACTCGACATGTTCTTTCAACCGTGTTTTTCTGATCTAATCGTAATACTCATGTTTTTGACTGCATATTCTGTAAAAATGATAGCAATCGCTTAAAAAGGGGAAGCAGATAGGAACAGACCTTCCCATTTTTCTCTCAATCCAGTGGAGTTCACAGAGTAAACCACATTTTGCGTAAACGAATAGATACCTCACTCATATGTCAATGATATTCTTCCTATAAGTGGTTTATTGTGGCACTGGCATGTTAAAAGTAATAACAAAACATTCTCTCAAAACAATAACAATATAAAGCCTATACGTTTTCTTCAACAATTGTTTGCATAAAATATTGTACAAAATGATATGGGTCAGA
This sequence comes from Ophioderma brevispina, assembly GCA_023653785.1. NCBI lineage: Eukaryota > Metazoa > Echinodermata > Ophiuroidea > Amphilepidida > Ophiodermatidae > Ophioderma > Ophioderma brevispina. Next base: position 11,428 of record JAMKCH010053824.1, read on the forward strand.
GAAAACTTTTACGGATCAATAGCATGTTTAGACAAATTTGAAACAGATTTTGGATGAGAGTTCTCTGCATAAAATATTGCACAAAATGAATTTGATCAGATGGAACTTTCATTGGTCAATGACATGTTTTAAAACAAATTTGAAATAGATTAAATATATAATTGTATTTTGGATAAGAGTTTTTTACTTAACAATATTGCACAAATAGCACTGTTCTAAAGACACTTTGATATTGCCCACAAAGTAGCTCTTGGACAAGATAGCTCAATCAGGTAAGCGCTCAACTCCAGTGTATACTCATCCATGCGTATAGGCGTGCGTTCGAGCCCTGTGAGATTCAGCTATCTTGTAATTTCCCTGGACAAGAAATTAACCGCTTGGTTGTCCCGATTTACCCATGCGATATTTGGGAAGCTGTCCCGGCTGCGATGGTTATCTCGATGTATGTTTGCTGATAAGGGAAAGCGCTGATCCCGATCTGCTGCATCCCTTGAAATGATGCTAAATGGTTTATGGTATGGTTGGGCCACAGAGATCAGCGGCCATTTGTGAAAGCGCTTAGAGGCCAATAGCATAAGGCGCTATATAAATCTCTGCTATTATTATTATTATTATTATTATGTCTGTTGTCTTAGTTTTCAATGAAGTCTTCCTTCAACGTTGATTTCCACCATTGAACTTGAAGAATTGCCTTCATTTTTTTCCAGCTTAGAGAATACTTTTTAATGTTTACAATATTTAAAATTAATAATCTGATATATAATTAATTGAATTAATATTCAGACAAAATGATGGAACTGAGCGGGGTAAAATAGATCAGCTTACAAAATCTATCACATCTGCCTAATTTCTTCACCAAATTCCTTCATTTTCAGCATAGATAATAGAAAATATCCCAATTACGACGACATAAATTTCGTCACAGGTCGGGTCATTTTTTGTTTCTTCATGTACAATTTGTTTTTGATATATGCTACATTCCGTAACAAAATCAGTGAAAAACCTCTTTCACAACAAGCTGCGTGTAAATCGTAACGATATAGACAAAGCAGAGATTATTCCCACGGATAAAGCAAACCTTGTAAAAGTGCAAATGAAAAACAAAAAAGGAAACCATGCAGCTCTTGCAAGTGCAAAAGAACTACACAATGATGAGGTATATAAAGGAGCCAGATTTAACAAACGAACAGAGAAAAAGAGAAGCTGAGCTCCGACAAGAACTAAGACTTCGTAAGGAAAATGGTGAAAAAAACTTAAAAATAGTGAGAGGAAAAATTGTCGAGATCCGACAACCACCCCCTCAACAGGACAGCAGTCGCTAAAGAATGATACAATTTGAACTGTAAATAATACGTGTAAAGATACAAAGCACCAATTGCACTCTACTCCTATTTATCAGCTGTATGATACAAAATCTTCAATGGAAAGGCACTATGAAGAGGTCTTACAGCCAAAAAGGAATGACTGCAGCAATGTTCAAAACAACGGCTGGAAGAGTAACCAACCGGTGGAAGACTGTAAATTAAATGAAAATGAAATGATTGGAGTAGACACTAAAAACATGAGTATAAACTCTTCTAAGTTTGATAAATCAAACACAAGACAAGAAGATGGAATAAGAAAAAAACTTAAATGTACATTCTATAATGCACAAAGTATTGTCAACAAGAGAGATGATATGCAATGCTATATTGACGAGGAGCAGCCAGACATCGTAGGTGGCTCCATAGTGACGTATCAAACGCTGAATTGCAAATCCCAGGGTGATAACAAGATTGGACAGAAAAAACAAGACTCATGGAGCATGTTATGAAGCCTACAAGACAGGAGTCAATGCTTGACTTAGTTATCACTTCAAACCCTAATATGATTGACGAAGTACATGTTATTGCTCATTTAAGTACAAGCGACCACAACATGTTGCAATGGGACTTAAGCTCGTTGAACCAAGTAAGCTACAACCAAAAAGAGACTACAGAAATGCCAACTATGACAAAATTAAAGCCAAGCTGAGACAGATAAATTGGGACAAAGAATTGGAAACCAAGAATACTGGAGAAATTACAGGACTTTATTCAAAAATTTGTCCCAATGAAGAACCAATTTACCAATTTACTAAAAAGAAACTGTTATGGCACACAAAGAAAGCACAAAAACTAGTGAGGAGGAAACAAAGAGCTTGGAAGAGGTATCAGAATAAGAAAACTGAACAAAATCTAGAGCACTACAAAAAGTGTCAGAGAGAGGATAAGCTAGATGTGAGATGGGCTAAGAGAGATTTTCAAAAGAAATTAGCAGAAAACATTAAGGATGACCCAAAAAGCTTCTACGACTACGTTAGGTCTAAACGAAAAGTCAAAGACACAGTAGAGCTCAGTAGGGCCCTTGAAAACCGACACAGGCAGTGTAATACCACCAGGACAACCTACAGCAGAAGCACTAAACGACCTCTTCTCGTCTGTGTTCACAGATGACATATATCAAGGACCGGATGAGGAGAAACTAAAGGATATGGAAATCACTGCAAATGCTGTCAAAGATAAATTAAAAAACCTGGATCCCTCCAAACGAAATCCCTCCATCTATCCTCAAAGCATGTGCTGATGAACTGTGCATGCCTC
>JAMKCH010053825.1:0-10318 GCA_023653785.1 Ophioderma brevispina
CTTCTGCACATTTGAATCTCGCGGGCATTATAAGATGCTAATAAGCACTCTCTGACATTTTCCTATTTCAAAAACCCGCGTTTTAAAGTCAAACCTAATCCCTCTTAAATTGGTGTAACCTTGTGTACTCTTAAACTGAGGTAACTGGAATTTGGCACATTCTTTTTCAGACCTACCAGTCTTCAATGGAGTGTACTCAACCATAAGAAATCAATTCTTATGAGTTTTGGTGTCATTGTAACAGATGAAAATACCTGAGCTTTCACTGATATGCAAAAGAGTGTAATAATTTTCATTAAATGAGATATAAATGTTGAAAAAAATTCCAAACTTTTTTGAGGACTTTAGTTTTTACATATCTTTGTGCAATATCTTTGAATAAACAAATAAAATGTTTTTGGCGGCATTTTAAGATGAATGTTTGGATTTCAATTATCCCTTTATTTCCAAACCTTGTTGGCACTTTAAAAATGTCCCTCTTAATTTTTCAATACCATTAATAACATTTAGCCATCATGCCCCAGCATTTTGAAAGCGTATGCAATGTGATAAACAGTGAAAAGAACTTTTGGCAGCATTTGAAGGTGTCTGCCAAACACGTCAGGGGTAAAAATTGAAGTGGCTCATGATCTTCAATATTTTAAGTATAAGATTACTCTGCTTATAATTACAAAATCCCTTGCTTTTATTACTAAATGCACGATTGTTACGTATATTTTAGTTATGCCACTTCGCTAATATAAAAGACATCATGCCTATAATTTTTTTTTTTTTGAATTTTTGAATGTTAAAAGGCTGCAGGGGATATTCTCTAGCAATATAACCTGGTTCCAGTATTACAAACTCATCTGCCATTCCTATAGAATGGAAAGATATAGCAGTAAATTACATGTTCATGCCGACACCTTGGATTGTTCTAGTGTCGACCAAATTTTTGTCCTATATTCGGGAGTAAGGATAAAAATAATTGCTTCAAAACTAACGTTTCTTGATATTACCGCCACTCCTCCAACTCCTTTTACTTACCCTGTAGATTTCCGCCCAAAAAAAAAAAAATAGACTCACAAACTACGAATTTCATTTCAAATTTCTCCACAGAAATTATTGCATCAAATTTATTTTTTGTTTAAAATTGGTCGGCTATGACTTGTGGTGATGATATATCGAGACTCTTGACACCTATTTTTCTTCATTGAGATCGTCCATCCCTTTTTGGTTACAGGTGTTGTCGTGGATAAGAGAAAAAACTCAATCTGACATTAGTTACAGTATGGAAAATATATTTTATTGTTTTTAAATATGTAGCGTCCACTGCAATATGTCAATATGCTAGCCAAGCAATTCTTAGATAAGTGTAAATTGAAAAATACACTCAATTTAATACACTTTTCTCCATAATATTGATATGATATCATACTGGAAGAAATAATTGCTTAAAAAACTACAGTCTTTTATCATAAATGGCATATTTTGAAATAGGGTCAGGTAAAGTGCTGCAGCAGAGGCCCAAATAGGTGGTGACCTAATTTGAACCAAGGTTGTTATATATCAAATTGTAGCTATAGGTTTCCCAGGAGTCAGGAATGCATGATGCAAAAATTTAATCAAACCTCTGTACAAAATTAAGTTATGGGGGGGGTCAAAGTTTACCCCCTATTTTCAGTATGAAAATTGAATACATGCCCAGGTTGTACATTTATCACAAAATCTTCGGGAGTTGGTCAACTATATATATGACCACAAATAGTGACACCGAAAACCTCTATAAAGTTGATAAAATGCCTTTTTCCCCCCACCAATTTACCCCCCCCCAATGCGTTTGGAGATGGGCGGTTGGAACATAGTGGTTTGCAACTAGTGATCAGCAATTACTATGCAAGGAGCATGGTGATTTGTGGTGTGTGGATGTGGGTGGTGTGTTCGGTGTGTGTTGTACGGCTTGTGTGGGGGTGGGTGGGGGGTTTTGTGGTTGTTGGCGGGGGAAATACAACCCGATATTTACATACCTCTGCGACATTGTCAAACGATGACGGTCCACGGTTGTCAACTTCATAGTTCAACTCTATTTTAATAATCGTTAGGGTAAGGGCAGTGGTTTACCAGCGGGGGGGGGGCACCCTCTGCTCAGAGAACCCTTGGCCAACCCCCCCCACATGAAGTACAAATTAGCCCCTCAGACAATGCCTCGGCATCCCTCTTCTGCTCCCCCCCCCCAAAATTGCCTGGTTGCGCCACTAACTGGGAAGGCGTTTTAGGTTAGATAACTGGACTTCACCTAACCTAAACTTTAAAGGAGGCCAAGGTGAACTTTCTGGTATAGCCTTGTAGGCCAAACTTATATAGGCTGAGGCGCAATCTTCTCTATATAAGAAAGATTTATCCACATGTCCCTTATTTTTCAAAGTCCTTCATCTTTCAGGGGCTTTTATAGGTAATACATATATGGGCCTGTGCAATGTGCAATTCCTCTTAGCCAGGAAATGAAGTGCAGTAATAAATTTATATGCTCAATAAATTCATATGCCTGCGGTGTGATAACTTATTAATAATTATTAGATTTAAGTAAATTTATAGGCCTTTCTGGTGAAATCTAAAGAATATTTTACCTCACAATGTCCCTCATTTCTTCAAGCCCTGCTTTCTTCGGCCACTTCTTATTTTTTTTTACTAGTTCACTAAATTTATAGCCTAGGACTGCTGGGCTGCGCAACCAGCTCTAGAAAATGACTAGTTAAGAAGAAAATTGATTGACCTACGGCCAACCCTCTTGGCTAAGAAATTATTAATTCTTTATCGGCTGCAGCGCAGCCCTCTATCTAAGGAATGATTGTTCAATAAATTATAGGTTACGACGTTATAAAGTTATTTAGAGTACATCAATAAATCTATAAGCCTGGGCCCGTAAGTTTCTAAAATTTATTTCTGTAAATTTCAGGCCTGCGGAGCACCTCTTAAAAGAATGATTAATTCAGTAGTAAATATATAGGCCTGAAGCTCAATCCTCTTACCTAAGAATATACACCCCGTCAGTAAATTTAGAGACCTGCGGGCACAATCTGTAGCTAACAATGATATTTCAGTAAATTAAGGACTGCGGCGCAACCCTCTGGCAGAGAAATGATGAGTTCAGGTAATGTTCTGGAGTGCAATCTCTTACCTACGAAATGATTAGTTAGTTCAGGCCTAGCATGTAGCAGATTTCTTTTTGCTAAGAAATGATGAGTTAGTACATCTATAGACCCCGTGGCACAATCATCTTAGCTAAGAAATGGTTAGTTCAGTAAATCTTTATAGGCCTGAGGCGCATCTTCTTAGCTGAAATCCGAAACATGGTTTTAAAAATAGGCCTGCGGCGTGACTCTTTTATAGCTGACTAGAAGAAATATTAGTTAATGTAAATATTATCACCTACGCGCAATCATCCTTGTTATATGGTTTATGTTTGAGTATAACTTGACCCTCGTCTTTCCAAGCTTTACATTGTTGGGGGGGGGGCCGGTGTTACAACCCCCAACGGGAGTTATAAAGCATTACGATGCTTTTAACAGTGCATAGGTATAGTCTTTTTCCATTTGCTACCAAACCCATCGCTACCAAACAACTTAGATACCTGGCGTAACAATGATGTTAAAGACAACAATCACAAAACAAAATTTTTGGGGCCATTTCACAGAAAATAGACGAAAATCCCAATTTGTGGGCGTTACTAAAAGGCGAATATCGGATTTATGCGGGGTTTGCGCTTAAAAACAAATGGCAATTGACTTAGGTCTATTACAAAAAAACAGAGTTTTAGATGCCATCGATTTGCATATTTTTTAACTAATGTTGTACCCATTAACTATTCGTGGATCGGCAACCACCCTCTTCTACCCTTCGGACTTTGATGGCAATACCCCAACTCAGGATCGTACCTTCAAATTCTCTTTCGCTTAAAGACCGGAAAAGAGCTACCCAGAAAAAGAAGCTTTTTACAAAAGCTTTTGGAATTTAACGTTCGCCAGAGGATTTTAGTCATAGTAATATACGTTTTATTTATACCAAAACGGCTGAAAATACCGCACATACCCGTACCCCTTTCCACTAAGAATCCCCCCGGGCTGAAAATAATCTACCAGTTATAACTTTAGCTTATGGCTTATAGCCCATATACTTTACTCTGTTAAACCAGACTAGTTTTTTAAAAATACACCTGGCCTTAAGGCGGGGGGGGGGGTAACATGCCTAAACTTCAATGATTGCAACTTTGGTGTATCAATTAATAGTTTAAGTTTTTTTCAGTGGTGCAAAAAGTACAAGGTCACTTCCCCATAGGTTTACCTCTGTGAAGTCATATGGAATGTACACCCTCGCACATAAGTTACTGTTTTAGTTCATGCATTTTAACAGAGTTCTTGGTTTGCTTTTGATTTTGTTTGTTCTTGTTTTCTGTTATGTCTTGGGCTGGGTTTTCAAAAAAAATTCTTTATTTTGTCGCTCTAAAAGGACCAAAGCAAATTAACACTTAAGTTCCTTAGGTGTTTTCACTCACGTTGGTACCTAAGGGTCCCCCAAGGGGAGACAACTTTATGGTGGTCATATAAGACAGGCCAAAAGTGCAGTATAAATGGTTCCGGGTGGGTTCCGGGGGTATTACCTTGAAAATTGGGCAAAAATATTGACTTCGAAATGTACCAAATAGCTAAAACAGGAACAAAATGTCTCACGACATGTTTTTTTTTAGGCAAGATCTTTCCCGCGTCAAAGATCTCGGGGTGGCAACATGCCCCAAGCCCAACCCGGTCTGTTACACTCAAATGCACCGTAATTCAATAATATGAGAGGAAAACTATTATTATAACTAATGTAAACATTGATATGACGAGTTACTTTAATCCTATCAAAACTTGACACATGACGTATAGGACAGTTTCACTCCTCCAATAAAACCCCCAAACTTGATGCCTACTCTACCCCCCCCCCGTAATGGTCATTTGTTTTAGCTGATTAAAATTTGTGCAGATGTTATAAAAATGATGAATTGAATGGAATATCTGGATCCACATTTACAATATAGTTTAAGATTGATTCAGAGATTTCAAAATAAATTTTTGGGTTTGTATGTGGTTGTAGTAATTAAAATAGTTCATATCTAGAACTAAAGATAGTTACTTTAACATGCTTAATTCCAAAGTTAGCGATGAATCAGATTTTCGTTTTCATGCAGTAAACATTAGCAAATATAACAGTGCCATAGGTACTGTGTATAACAAAAATTCCGCGATCCGGATTTTATAACAAAGTTGTGCTTTTATATATGAAGACTTTGATTTGTTAGCTTAGTTATTTCACACAGTGGAGAGTATATGGACGAGCACTACAAGTATATGCCCAGAAACACGATTGTTTGAAAAATGAGTGCGCCCTCATCGGGAAATCTCTGAGTCAGCCTTTAAGCATTTTATTACTGGGAGAGGAGAAAAGAGTCAGAGGCTGTCGTCACATGGATAGTTAAATAGTTATACAAGTTAAATCCGTTTTGTTCCCGTTTACGAGGGTTGGCCGGATACAATACACTCATGCAATACTTCTGTGTGAGGATTATTGGAGCAAAAGATAATTGACCGGATGCCCTTCCTGACGTCAATCACAGTTTTAGGCGGTGGGCTAGCCTTTGGGCAACCACACCCACAACCACTGGCAGCCAGTGGCGGGATGGCCGCCATTAGTACTCCAGAGCGACGCCCTTGTAGGTAGATGATCTTTTTCAGTCTAACCAGGGTAAACCAGCTACCTCTCGAGTCCTCATCGAAATCCGATGGGGGTGGTGGGTGACAGTTTAGCCGCCGACAACTCGGCCCTGGGACAGGTAGTACTGGTTAAGGATACATAGCAGGCCCTCAAAGCAGAAACCCGACCTGACATGATAGGATGGTATTTATCCATTGGGTGGATTCTACCCCCCCCCCCACCCCCGGTGATCTACATTATTTGAATTATATATATGATTAAATAAATGTTATAACTACATAATCATGATAGGTAACATCCCATCCAACACATGCTTATAAAGCACAAGCATCGGAGGCTGTACTATATAGTAGATGCATTACCAGTGCCATTTCCTTATTTTAGTGGTGATTTTCCTAGGGGGCCTTCCCCCCTTCATAACTCAACTTTCACGTTTCTATTTTTGCATCATTGCAGTTTCGGATTACATGACATTTCAAGCTCCATTTTGATATATGATGCACCTTGATTATTCCAAACTTTAGGTCACCGGTTACTCGAAAATAGAGGGGTTTTTCGGGCCTTGCTGCAAGCACTATAAGCATTTAGCATTGATGCCAATAATTGTACGGCTCGGAGCACTGAGCCGAGGGATGTCGTACTATATATGAAGGGATATTTTTAGGCCATTTGGGTGATTTTTTTTTGTTTGATATGGAAAGTGATCTATGGATTTTGTATACATGGAAGCATCAAAATGCTGTGAAAGATTTGATATGCTAGTGCCCAGAACCGGGCACACGTTGAGAGAGGGGCTTTCTAGGTGTGTGTGCCCCCCAAAGGCTGCGAATTGGTCTTTTTTAGTGACGGGGACCAAGTGTACTGACACAGCTATTTTTTTAAAACAGTTTAAAGGTGATTTCATGGGATGGATCTTGTTGGATGGACCCCCCCCCCACCCCACCCCCAATTATTCAAGCATGCAGGGACCAAAATTCACACATGTCTGGTTGCCTGCAGGGGGACATTTTAGATTTCATAGGGTTTCTGCGCGCTTGGGTTGTTTTCGGGGGATTGATTGGTTCATTGATTGATTGATTCATTCTCATTTGTTCATTGTTGATTGATTGATTGATTCATTCATTTCATGCATTCACATCCTGCACAATGTCATGTAATATCATTTTCAAAATCTCTCGCTTTGTTCAGAGGTCACTCTGTATAGGTTTATAGAGTGCACTTAAAAGCTTTTCTTAAATCTCAAATAATTGCTTTATAACTTTGTTTACGTTAATAACTTGCTTTCTGGTATAGCGAATGATTATTGATTATTTTAATACCTCTGCGTATGATATAAGGTCAAAGTTGTGGAAAATATCAAATGCATTGGTTATAATGGTTTTTGTTTAACCATATTGAAGAAAAATAAATATAAAAAAGTCCTTTTAAAATTACAAAAAAAAACGTTTTACACCTAAATTTTGTATCACTAGCACTATTAAACTAGCACCTCTAAATGTGTATCATCTTGTAGAAAATCACAGTATTGGCTTTGAAACGACCCCGTAAACGGCACTATTTTTGGTGGTTGTAATCAAAAAGCTTCTCCTATACATAAAAACATGTTTTTTAGGTAAAAAAGCGCCCTTGGACGCCATCTTGGATTTTTATGTGTTCGCACGAGGCTATTTTAATCCAACATCACTTTTCATACCCCCAAACATATACACTAGCATGTATGGGGTCAAAAATATTAGAAGCAGAGCTGTAAGGTCAACCTTTTTTAAGCGAGATCCGATGATGGCTCATGGACTATGTCTCATTCCGTATAGGACATGCGTTGAAGTGGGGCCTGTTTACGTTTCGTCTGCAAATTTAAAATATCGGGCATCATTTTGAGCTTAAACCTTTATAACTTCAAAATATACATGTTAGCATATGAAAAGTAAACTTTTTCTTAAAGGAAACGGTTCAATCTTCCAAATATGCTATCAAAATTGCAGTGGGTCTAGGTCTTAAAGGAAATATGTTCATGATTCTGAATATTTGGAAAATTTGGTCTGGATGGAAAGCTTAAGAGTAACGGAGATTACATTTATAAATCAAAATAAGTTGACATTGTCCACTTTGTTGCGTATTTTGCACCCTTTTAATTTTTCCGCCCACAAGGTTACTCGAAAAACGATTCCGACAAATCCACATAGCAGGCAAATGGTGACCGTCAGAGTGATGACCATCCATTATTACGTCGTTTGACCCCCCCCACCCCACCCCCCCCCAAAATTTTTTCCCCCATTCGCAGTCGAGTGTTGCCACTTCAATAAAATTTAAAACACAACGAAAGGAAAAACAAAAATATGCATTCTGTAACTTATTTTCAAATTTTATTATTACTTTCAATTAATCCATCAATATGACAGTGTCAGCAATAAAACCATTCGAGTCAACACGATGTTTTGTTCATCACTTGACGTCACGAGGAGAGCAAAATTGGGCGCTTTGATCCATGAAGCCGTGGCGAAAAAATCCGCCCGTTTTTCTTCGTATGTCAAAAAAGCAAAAATTAAAATGCCTGATTTTGTAATTTTACCTCAAATGTTTTTCTTCGTGAATTCGGGATGTATGTACATATATTTTAGATGCCAAGTCAAACTGAGCTTGACAAAAAAATCTTGACATATTTCCTTTAAGGCAGTTATGAATCAAAATACTCATGAAAAGTAGACAAAAAGTTGGTATATCTTCAAAGTAGCCCCACATCAAAGCCAAATCACATATCCAAAAAACAAGCACATTTATGTGTAAACTAGAAGACACTAGGGCACCATATAACAAGACTAGTTTGACAGGGTACCCCTCTTCTTTTTCTTATCGTGTCCAAACACTGTGTGTTCTTCAAATATAATCCAGCCAGAGATGAGTACAAATCTGGCTGTTCAGGAATTCCGGCAAGGTCCTTCTTGTGCCATTTGTTGCTTCCGCAATGGGCACCAGACCAATAGAGTTCCATGTCTGTGGTGCTGTCCACAACCACAGCTAGTATCCTGATTGCTTCCAGATAACCCCACTTCTGCAAGGAAACCATAGATCGGCCAATTCGGGGTTCTCAGTCTGTTATGGCATCGTCATTCAGCCCATGAGGAGGCACCTCAGGTGGAGATGCTCACCAGGTCAAATACCAATAGAGTACTTGTTGAATTGCAAGTTTTCTTTCCACAAGCGACTCTCTTAAGCTCCTTAGAGACTGTTGCAAGAGTTTGGACTTTGCTTTAGAAGCTCTCTCTGGATTTAAGGCGATTGGCAGCAGGTATCTGTCCAGACATAGGGTGCTTCACATTAGATACTTGGCAGCTACGCTCTTGCATGCTCGCTACGCTACGACGGATGTCTGGTGGAGCAATTCCTGCTAGGATGTATAAGTTTTCCGTTGGTGTTGGACGGAGGCATCCCGTGATGAGCCGGCAGGAGGCATTTAATGCTGGATCAAGCTTATTGGCATGGGTTGATCTTTCCCATACAGGGCAAGCATACGCTGCACATGAGTAGCACAGGGCAAGTGCCGTCGATCTTAGGGTATGTGGGCGAGCACCCCACCTTGTGCCAATGAGTTTGTTCAAGATGTTATTGCGTGAACATACTTTACTCTTCGTCTTCTCGATGTGGGTATTATAAGAGAGAGTGCGGTCCAAGGTAACTCCCAGGTAGACAGGGTTATCACAGTGCTCCAGGGAAGTTCCAGACCAGGTAACTTTAAGCTGACGTTTGGCTTCACGGTTGCGTAGATGGAAAGCACACACCTGTGTCTTGGATGGATTTGCACGTAGGTGGTTTTCCTCATAATAAGGAGTGAGTTCATCCAAAGCTTTGGAGAGTCTCTCTTCAACAACTGCGAAGTCTGCATCTTGTGCGCTAATTCCAAGATCGTCTGCATTAATAAAACGACAGGTTCCTGCACTCCTAGGTTGGTCGTTGGTATATATGTTGAACAGTAGAGGTGCAAGCACGCTCCCTTGTGGTAGTCCATTCTTGAGCCTACGCCAACGGCTCTTCTTCGCTCCTAGCTGAACAAAGAACATCCTGTTTGCCAGCAGTCCTTTGATAAGCTCAGTCAAGCGGATATCCTTGGTGATTTCCAAAATCTTATGGAGTAGGCATCTGTGATTGACAGTGTCGTAGGCTGCTGATAGGTCGACAAACACTACTCCGGTTACCACGCCCTTTTCAAAACCATTCTCAATGTGTTGAGTTAGGTTGAGTACTTGGCTTGTTGTTGATTTGCCTGGCCGGAAACCTGCTTGCTCTGGTATGAGGTGTTCGTCTATCACAGGTGCGATACGATTGAGCAGGAGACGTTCAAAGAGCTTGTAGGTATGGCTGAGGAGTGATATTGGTCTGTAGCTCTTGGATGGATCTTTCTCAGGCTTTAGGAGCGTCATAACATGTGCTTTCCTCCAGATCTTTGGGAACCTGTGGGAAATAAGGCAGCAAATTGCAGAGCTCAAGAAGCCATTCCTTTGCTACTGAGCCGAAAATTTTCAGCTGCTCAGTTGAGATGTTATCAAGGCCTACTGCTTTTCCTGGTTGGAGTTTAGCAATACCGGATTTCAAT
>JAMKCH010053826.1:0-14418 GCA_023653785.1 Ophioderma brevispina
CAGCAAGTGCAAGACACAAAATTATTGGAGTATAGGAGGTATTATTTATTGCGGTGGAATATTGCTGGTCTTGTATATTTAACAGCGTGGTGAACAAGTGCCTGCACAATGTACCAGCAAACGCGTCCACAAAAATACCTGTACAAGTGCCTGCATCAGAAATTCCTGCAATGCCTGGGGCGATCCTTTGGTTTGGCATTAAAATTGAAAAAAATATTTCTTATATTATATGGACGTGAACCACAATGTCAAATGGTGCTTACACTCAGAGTTCTGGTGGACAGTCTATGTTGGGAACAAAACTCAGTTCTGACTAAAAAGCTTCTCAAGGTGAAGCAGCTGATTTGGGTCAATCAATCTCAAAGATACATGAATGTAATAGGTAATAGATACATAGCAATGATGACCAAGCAAGCTCTTATCAAAACACAAGGCATTTTTACCGACCAAACATAAATGTAATCCCACCACCTTAAAAAAAATTAACCATATAATATATGGCATCTGCAATAGCAATGATGGTTGGAGGTTGCACTAACAAATGCTCTTGCATTTCTTATGGAAGTAATTCTTTTTGAGCCCAACTAAGTGGATCGCAGAACGCAAACGACCATAATATGCAATGGAAAAACTACAATACGAACGATATTTGAAAATGAACAGCGCCTGAACGCACTTGCTTTTAGTAATTCAAAAATATTCAAGGAACAAGGACATGCAGAACAGACATTTCAAAATGTTAATGAGGCTATGCAAAAATATTATTTATTAATGGTGAAAAACTGTGAAATGTCTCCCGAGCCGCAGTTATCAGATTTTCTATTAGTTCTGAACCTACTTACCTAGATAGGGCATGGTTTATGAGAAAAAAAAAATACCAATATCTCAAAAATCATTTTTTGTCCCAAAAATGTATGTTTTTGGCTAAAATGACCCAAAACCACCTTCGGACCACATTGGAGGTACCACTTCATACCTAATCCGAATGCCAATGTATCTTAATATATTTTCAGCTCCCATTTGGAGAATACAACATGCATTTTTTGAAAGCTTAGATAAAAGTTTAACTATTTTTAGGTTTAACATTTGGAAGTTGAGAAAAAAAACGCATATTTTCACTCCTCAATATCGGCCTTTATTTACTTATGTTAATTTACAAACTTTAGAAGATTATTGTAAGTTTCGGGACTCAATCTAGATTTGAAACCTATTTACATAGATGGCATTTATCTAGATGTCAAAAATACCAATATCTCAAACTCATTTTTTTACCCAAAAAATGTATGTTTTGGGGTACAAATGACACCAAAAAACCACATTCGCGCCCCACAATGGCCAATTTCACATAATGCCTTATCTAAAAAGTAGAAATATTTAAGCTTTCCATGATTGATGAGTAGGCTGTAATAGAGTTGGGATATTAAACTCCTAAAATAAGTCACAGTAGTATAGTATATGGGGCACCGGACAGATCAATCTCACGAACGAGAAACCCCTATTTTAGCCGATTTTAACCAATTTCTACCCCTTAAAAACACCCTTAGACACCCAATCCTCCAAGCTCAATTTCGCAAATAATCTGACAATCTGACATTTTAGCCTATTTACAGCTAGGGGTGTATAAAGAAACATGAATACCACAGTTAAAGTGCCAATTTCTCACCGGGATGGGAGAAAAAAAATAATGTGGAGCTTATGAAAAACTTTCAATGGTGTGTTATAAAAGAACAAAAATTATTAAATAACAACAACCATACCACACAACCATGTGCAAGAACTTGACCCTGAATGACCCTCTTGACTTGAAATGGACCTTTAAAATTGTCGGTACTGATGTTGACCACACCCACCAAGTTTCATCCTCACTACCACCTATTAGTGATTCACTTGACTGACATCGTATGACCTTGGATGAACTTTTTTAAAATTTTCGGTACTGACTGTTGACCACCCACCAGTTTCATCCCTCCTACAACAATTTAGTGATTTAACTTGAATGACCTCCACATGCCTTGAAATGACCTTTAAAATTTTGGTAATGAATGTTGACCACACACCAAGATTTCATCCTTTCCTACCACATATTTAGTGATGACCTGAATGACCTCGCATGACCTTAAAAAATTTGACACCTGAATGTTGACCACACCCACCAAGTTTCATCATCCTACCACAACAGATATGGTTTATTAGCAATTTAACTCCATTTTCCCTATTTTTCGCGGTTAAGGCTTAATGCCATTCAGCTCCGTTGCTGTAACAAAAGTTTCAACTCGTTATCAAAGGTACATGCTCACTGCACGCAATAACAAATAATATGGATTGCTGGGAATTGGTCCACGGTGTTTGAAAGCTTGCATAAAAGTGCAAGACGTTTAATTAGTCAAATTCAGAGGCTATATGGATATTGTTATCTTACCAGGAGGTTAATAAACTTATGGGAACAAGATGTACCATAAATTCCTTAGATTTTGAAATCGCTGTTTGTGCTAGGTTGCATGTCCTACCCCTGTCAAACACTAGCTCTGCGATGCTTGTTCTTTTTTAAACACTATTTTTTAGTCTTGATGGGAGCCATGCCATCGAAGTGTTATAACTTTTCAGTGATTTCCGGCATGAATTAACCCAATATGCTTTCCAGTGCAGAAGCCTTGATTATACGCTCCATTGCATCGGAGATTACTCTGTTTTTCAATGTGGTTCCGCATAGATATGGTTGACACTTATAATATTAAATGGCCACCAATTGTTTTGCATTACCGGGTCGGGAAGGAGTCATATGAAAGTTCAAAAGTCCGCATTGTTTTGCTTTACCGGTCTGGATGAGCCATATAAAGTTCAAAAGGTCCGCTCATGTACTGTTATTAAATAGTCATATGATAAAACGATATCTATGCCATAACCAGGCAAATATTTATATCAGTCAAACTTTTCTCAAACCAATACTTAGTATGACTGTACCCCGCCGCTATCCAAAATACATGACCATCGAGCGCTTCAGCGCGAGGTACTGAGAAATACCTGTCTTTTTTTATGCTCACTAGCCGGTTCTCACTAATTAGTGATAAATATTCCCCAGTGGTACTCAATTAGCAGCACGAGCGCGCCATAAATTCTACCACGGTAGGCACGCCTTTGAAAAACTCAAGCCAGCAACAAGCGGGACACAAGGTTACTCATTACTAAGTAGTCGTTGGTCCACTTGCCCAGGCACTTTCACCTTGAGTGTGTCAATTTCCCGCACTTTGAATGGAAAATCAAATAATCAAGGAGGTATAGCTCCCCTGGTCTGGGCCTATAAACATTCTTGTACAGAACAATCGTGTGCACGTCGAAACAGACAACAACAAAATGTTTATACTTAATCGCTCTCAGTTGTAATTATACTTACCTAAACTCATGCATGTGTTTAATTCCTTCAACTATATTTTATACCCTCTACAAGATTGTATTACATTGAATTTATGGTGCTTTTACGCCGTTTGTAGCAGTCGGGTAGTATAATTTGATGCATCATCGAAAACCATTATAAATCGCCGGCGATTGGGACTTTTTCCGTAAAATATGTTAATAGGTCTTAATTAAAATACCCCACAGCAATTTGGGCCCACCGTGCTCACCTTTTCCCGCTCTACATAATTCGCCAGCGAATGCAAATCTATGCTGACTCTAGTGAAGAATTCATCCTCATGTAGTTGTACTGGAAGTTTCCTCTGAAGAAGATTCGGTTCGTTTGATCATTTCGACAGATCTTTCACTCTTCGATCTTACTATTTTCCTCAGTATGATCCATCTATGCGCAGGTTTGTTAGCGCCATGCTCGTACTATGACGTCAATTTGACGTCATTCCATCAAGCTCATAATGGGGGGGGGGGGGATATAGTTTCAAATTGACGTCCACAAATTGAAACTTTTAAATCGTACCCCATAAAGTTAATTTCTCTTTGCTGTCCGATATCACCAATTTGCTTTCACCGACGATCACTCGCATACCCCATGTGATTGCTATTTTTGTCCGGTATGTTTCTATTTCATCGGCGGTATTAGGTATAGGATAACCCGAAATTGCCTATATCGAGAATGGTTTTTGGGATACGGAAGTTTGGAATTTTGCTGCCAAGAAATTTTCAGTAATTCCGTAAATTAACAATTCAATTTTTGTATGATTTTTTTTAACAAAAAAACAAAACTCCAAAAATACCCAAATTCAAATTTTGAAATAAATTATCACATTGAATAGTTCAAGAGGCCTTTTTTCCTTATACAATTTTTGTTTTTTATTGAATTTACGAATATTTTCCGTAAATTTGATGTCCGTTATTTACAGAATTTTTTAACAGTGAAGCTGGTCCCTCGTAATAAAATTGCTATCTTATAACCAATACGTAAAGGCAGACTGTTTTCTTTACTTAATGTATGCAGCATATGAAGAATTTGATAATTTAGTCATGCGAATCATCGAGTATGCTTCAGTTTTAGAGCTAACAACTCCACGTATAAATGTTGGATTTTCGTACAATCGGCATTGGGTCCAGGACGGCACTGTAAAAACGGTGATATAGAAATGAAACACTTTATAAACCGACAAATTTTGCATCACTTTAACCGTTTTAAAATGCTTTACTAATCTACAACATGTTTAATGGTATTTGTACATTAGGTGTTTAGACCAACGACGCCCAGGGTTAGAGATTTGACCTGTTGTAAATTATACTAAAGCTCAACATTTTTTAAACAGTTTTGGCAGTCCACTGTTAAAGTATTCGGTTCCGTTTACGGAAATTCTTTTGTAACACAATGCTTTCACGTAATAGTTCCGCAGAATACAAAAATTCTGAACAAAACTGCTTAGTGTTAACTGATAGACCCCTCAGCTACTGTGTCCGATTTAACAATACCACTTGCGATTTTACGTAAGTTAATAATAGCTTCTATGGATCACGCGGCACTGATTATGTTCGGAGTGGTTATTTTTTTAAAAAAACTTACAGTCCCCCGTCCGATCAGATCACGAATTTACCTTCATTAATGAATGCCTTCAATTCAAAAGGAACTCAGTCTTTACTGTGTGATAGTATGGTATGGATGGTTATTTGCATTGCTTTTCAAATCAGATTTTCCGTTTAAATACAGTAAAAACCAGTGCTCTTTCTTGTAATCCCCGACCCCTGCACAATTAGGATTACCATTTTCGGTTTCTGTGATTTCTTCCGTTAACAACGTTTGTGACAATTGCCGATTTTATTTGTACATTTCGTAGCACCTTTATTTATCTCAATTTATTAAACAACTTTTCGTATAAAAACCAATTCGTCTTAGACACAACTCATTCAGCATGGCGTCCGCTGCTCCTAGCTGGGGCTGTGCAGTCAGCCACAAACTTTAGGCGCGACATTTTGCAATTTGTCATTTATTGATCGTTCAATCAAAAAACTACACAATCCTCGTTCCTAGGAGAACTACCAGGGAGACAGTTTGCCGAAACGTGTAAGACAGCAGCCATTTTGTGAAATCGCATAATGATAGGGATGTTGTGGGTCGAACGTTGACACTGAAAATTCAGCGTTATTTTGAACAAGTTTCTTCGAAGAGTTCGCAGAATTATTAACCTGAAAAAAGAGGTAAGAAACGAACCGTCTTAGTTCAGAAACAATTTCTTGGCAAAACTAATACCCGGGAAATGAATAGATAGGAGATACCCGATCTTTTGACGCATCCGCAGCACACCACCGTCAAAAGCAAACCAATCAACGTGAACGGATCGTTATAAGTATAAGAAACAGTAGTCTAGCATTCACACCATCCTCTAGAGTCCCACTAAGGAGAGAAACTTCTTTGTTTCGTCCATGGTACTGGAGATTCTGACAGCATGGGCAGATTCGCTGAGGTATGTTGTCACATGCTTAACATCTTTTCAATAAAATAATTCTATAAACGTGACGATCTTTAGCGCACATTTCCAATAGTATATTTAAAACCTGTAAACCAGTGCTATATAAAACCTGATGCGATGGTGTTACTCCCGAAGGGAGGGAGCTCTCACACAATACCATCCTTTAGAACAATTCGTTAAATGGTGATTGTATTAGAACAAAAATGCGCCAAAGCGCTCTGAAATTTTCCATTTTTAAACGAAAATGTCGTATGAGGTTATTTTTGGCCAAAAACGCATGAACGGAGGAAAGAATTAGAAGACATAAAAGGTGAGGGGATATGGAGGTATATAAGGATGTTTGGGGAGGAGGGGCATCAACATTGGGGGGGTGGGATGATCGTATTGAACATACCCCCTCATCAAAATATTGGGGGATAGATCCCCCCCATGATTTACTCCTATGTACAGGGACGTGACCACAGACATCGGTCCCATTTTCAGCCTTCTTGTATATCATTGACCCCTTTTTTCATGCCATTTGGTATAGCAATGGTGGTTTTTCAAATTTTCTGAAATTTTTGGACAAATTGGTGACATTTTTTTTATTTTTTGCTTTTTTTAATTTTTCCTGAAATTATCAAATTTCCTCATCTGACGCCAAAATGGTCAAATTTGCTTAAAATGTCAAAATTTTGGCGGTGAAAATGCATATTTTGGGCTAAATTTTGCCCAAATTTGCATCTCTGGTATAGCTATGGGTCCCTCTTTTTGGCAAAAAAAAATGTTATAGCTATGGGCCAACTTCCAGAGTCACGGAGGCACGTCCCTACCCAAACCAAAGTTGAGACCCCCCCGGGTGTTTCCTGTAGATTGGTACATTTCTAATTTCCAAACCACTTGCGTAAATTACCAAAACCTACCGAAAATGCATAAACCATCTATTTGGATTTAAACATGGTAATGTTTAAAATTATAGATTTTTCTCCAGTTAAGATTTCGCACTTGTTCAATGGATATTGATAAAACACACGACTGGAATTCGTCCTGGAAACTCTGAATGCTGAAAGCCCAGACCAATTTATTATTTTAACTAATATTCACTTTAATGTCATATTTTAAGAGTTCAGCTAACCATATTCTTGGTTATCATGGAATGTATTACTATTTTTTTAAAACTTTTAACCGGGTAGGTTAAAACTTGTTACTGTAGAGTGTATCTGTCTAATTTCCAACACTTGGCGTTAATTACCAAAAAACCTACCGACAAATCATAACCATGCAATAGTTGGATTTTAACATGTTTAGGATTTAAATATAGATTTTCCCAGTTAGGATCGCTCTTGTGCAATTGATTTTGATAAAACACACGACTGGAATTCGTCCTTGAAAATCTGAATCGCTGAGTAAGCCCAGAAAAACACAAAGTTAATTATTTTGTAACTGATATTCACTTTGTGTCACTGTATTTCATTTGGGTGTCACTGGTTTCGTCTAATTTGCTCGTCGAATCGTCCCGTACATATCAAGATCCGTATAAAATTCACAGTTGTCGTTGTTTCTTGATATTCAATACGTTTTCTCCAAGTTGTCTTGCGTACATATAGAGGCCTAGTTTAACAACATTAGATACTAATTCTCTTGCCGCGGAGATTTTTTTGGCTCCATGTCTTTTCAAAACATTGCTCATTCCTGCCATTCTTATTTTATCTTTAGCGCCAAAATTACGCAAATATTATTATCCGGTCGCGTAGCGACAGTATATTACTTTACGCGGGCCTGTTGTGATCGTTTTTTGAATCGCGGTATTCTTAAATCAATTATAAAAGACGAAAATCGCTTTTTCTATTCAGAAGTCATCGCCACGCGGGCGCGAAATTGTGCACGGCCTTCGACGATACACAAGTTGAATTAATTACACAAACATGAACATCAATTACAGAAAATAAAAGTGTTTTGTGTTTTGCGCGTTTCACATTTTCGGACTAATCCAATTGTTGTATTTTATTAAAACATTACCATTGCATTATATCACTGGGAAAAACTATTTTAAAGACGCTTTAGACCAACAGATGTCAAATTGAATTTTAACTATAGTGTTCCAGGCAGACAAGGATGAATTTTATTAATATTTTTCTGGCCACGCACACAACTGCTGTGTTTCAATGGTGTTCCAAAAGTGTTATGGGATCATGCAATGTGGTCATTCAAACTATTTTCTGACTCGGAGATGTTCAAATTATTGTTTTGGTCTTGTCTTTTGTTTTTGTTTGTCCAGGTTATAATAGTGCACCTGGATCATTGTGCTCAGATACCTTTTTCTAATGCAATGCGCGCTTAGGGTGGAAAAGATGTATTCATGAGGCGGTTTATTTAAACATCAAGGACGACCTATGACGTGGTCATTTCATTCGTTGTGTGGCCATGGGTTAGCGACAAAATTGAACCACCCAATAGCACCCAACATCAAAAAACTGATATTTCCGGGATTCTTGTTGGATCGAATTGACAGTATGTGTGTATAACAGCACTCCAAACTAATAATATTCCGTTTTTGCTGCAAGGTGGCAATATTCAAAATGTCAGCGGCGCCCAGCACGCCGGGATGCGTTTTGAAGGCTTCACCCCCGTGGGTTTTACATTTTACCCAATAAATACAATAGAAAATTCTATGTGACGATACCAGATCAGATTAAGGCCATAATTAAAAAAGTCCATTTTTCTCAGACAAAATAATGCAATGCAAATGCATGAATACATTTCAAACACCATAATCATGAACAAACTTGAAGCATTTACCAAAGAAAAGAACATGATACGAATAAAGTAATTATATCCAAACGTTCTTTTCCGACATATTAAGGAATATAAAAGATATGATACGTTTACATTATAGTAAGTAATAATAGTTTTTGGTCACTCATAACGAAACTACAATATTACGTGCCTATCCTACTCATCTTAAGAGGGTTCACCATCCTGGTTCTGGCACTTTATCGTCTTTATTGACTCACACAAGGGATAAATAGCTTTTCTCGGACTGTACGACAATCTATTCAATAGATCGGTATGAGGGCCGTTTTAAATATTCGATACAAAAAGGTCCATGTTAAAATGGTTAAATTCGTCTTATTTGTTAACAATGTTGAGCATATCGCTGTTAAATAAGGGCTTTTTAGTTTTGATATCAAAACACATCCCTCTCCAAAGGAATTAGTTACCATCGACAATAGCGTTTACTGACCGGTAGGGTAGTACTCTCAAATTGTTTTGTATCACTTTTCAGTAATTTTAAAATGCCACAATCGTTGAAATGTATGCCAATTGTCCATCTAATCATAGGATTCCAAAAAACATGTATAATTGTAACCCACCTACGACCATTGGTTTTTGGCTAAAATGGCTTTGAAACTGGTTTAAAAAAGGTTTAACTCTCATTGTTACAGGGGGAGGGGCCAACAGTAAAGTTAATCTGATTATATTTTAAAATACTTGCAATTATGAATGAGGATAAGAGGACTCCCAAAAAAAGTATAGTTTTGATTATGTTAAATGTTTACTTACGGCAATAAGGGTTCAAAGAAGGTCAACGTCAATTCGGATAATGTTGGCAATGACCTATTTTGTCGCCATAACATGATAACTTACGCACGCATTAGATGGTTACAAACTTTCCTTATTTTGACGCAGCAAGATAGATATGAACAACTTTCCATTTTTTCAACCAAATTGGAGAAACTTATGGATTTTGGGACCCATGATGAGAAATTGACTGTTTACCATTTAGCCCATTTTACCCTATTTTAACTCCAAAACTACTGGTCATACGTCATAGCTGGTACAAACACTATAACGTTTTGGAATCCTATGACGCGAAACAAAAACGGGACAATATGGATACATTTCAACATTGATTGGACCATTTTAAAAGTTTTCCCACTGTTGGATGTAAACTTAAATTGGCCCCTATTGAAAAAGCCACACCACCATTTGAGAGTACTACCTACCTAGCGTTGATAGGGGGTCAATAACTAACTACCAAAGGTTGTCAAACCTTCCTGTGGGGGGGGTAAACGAATAATGTTTGACCCTGGGACCGTGCTCCTCCAAAACCTGATTGAGGGTGCTGGAACCTCAAGAGTTATGTGCACAGGTTGTTAAAATGGGACACCATTTGCATTTTCAAAACTTTGTGTTAGGTCAGGCCTGATCAGTTTTGTTTCAGTAATACCTCGCAATTCAAATACACGAGGGATATTATCTTTAAAATGGTACTCATAGTATTAATAATATAATCATTGACTTTTATAAAGCGCCATTTCATCAAGATCACAGGCGCTGTTGCCATTATTATTACGTGCATCAGGACCGCGTCCACAATCCTATCGATTCACCTAGGTGGCAGGCGGACAACCAGCACAATCCTATCAGCACTTAGGATTGTAATATTCTCCCTAACAGCTACCCGAAAATTGATTTGGTACGACGAGGCAAGCGAGCGAGTTAAAGTGGCCAAGTGCACAACACATTGGCTGCAGCGGGGATCGAACCCGTAACCTTCAGATTCAGAATCGGCCCCGTATATCCACTGGGACCCACAGTTACTTATTGAAATTAAGTGCAACCATATAATTACACTTAAGCCTATTTTTTTTAGAGATGATTGCAAGCAAATATAGAGTCTTTCAACCTCACTCAGCATGACATTTGATTTTACAAAAGGTTGTGCGTTCCAGAGTTTCTCATTCAGATCAATTTAATCCCGAACACAAAGTTAGTACCTTGTGTATCAAAGTGTGACCCATACTTTTATGCCTCTATCCAACAATGCGTGTCGTTCTTTAGATTTAGAAAGTCTCCAGAAATTTGAAAGACTTGACTATTCCCGGCAAGATGGCCGCTAAGCCGAAAGGTGGAAGACCTCTATGTATTGAGTGTACTGAAATAAAAAAAACCCAGGATATAAATGCGTTTGCCAAAATGGTAATCGTGGTGAGGCTAAGTGGGGGGGGGGTGTTTGAAAAAAATTTGGGGGCATAAGCCCCCCAAACGGAACCGTTGCCCCCCCCCGCCAGTCCCCCCAGCAGAAAAAAAAGAGGGAAATTCGGCAAACAATTCAGCGATTTGGGCCCAAAAACTCGCCGATTTTTGGCCAAAAACTGGTTAAAATTTAAAATTGTTTTTGATATTTTGCCCCCCGGCCCCTTTCAACCCCCCAAAAAATAACTTCCCCTGCCCCCCCACCTCCCGCAAAAGAGTTTTCTGGCGCGCACTTTTTTGTCAATAAAGTCATCTTGCCCATCGGTCAGTCCCATGCCAACATTCCCAGTTGGGGCCCATTTGGGGGAAAATAAGGTTTTAAAAGTGGGATCATCATGAGGGCTAGCTCCACGTGGGCAATAAGAGCATTCATTGGCCCATGTGGGGCCCACTCATGGTTTGTCCACCGGGCCTCGATTGGTGAATTTGGCCCAGGTGGGTTTGCCCAGTGGGGTTGCAGGTGGGTATACACGGTTGCAATGTGTGTTCCCTTTATAGGTTTCACTTTCTTTGGGGTTGATATGGGCTCACCCGAGTTGTACCCATACGGGTTCAATGTGGGGCCATTAGGGAGCTTTCATGGGCCCAAGATAGGCAAAGTCAAAATTGATTTATTTATTGCTACTCTCTATGCATATGGAACATTATAATTTAGCATGGGGCCTACTGTGGATATTATTTAAGATGCGGTTTTAGTTAATGTAATAGACTAATACCTAAGTATCATTTGTGTTCTTAAAACTTATCAGGATTTGCTTAATCAGCAAATCGGAAAAAATCATAAAAATAAGATATTTGCATGTATGTAAACAAGTTACAGGGGATCCTAAATACCTGCCAAAGGATAGGACCAGAAACCAAACCGAATAAGGACATAATCGGAGGGATTTTAGTAATTATTTAGTACGGACACTACTACAACACGTAATTGAATGGAGGGGAGAATCGTATCTTGGAACACTCTGCCGTTTTCTCCTTTTCTGTCAATTCTACAGCTGGAAAAAAAGGTAACTGTATTATGAGAATTTTACAAGACTTATCCTTCACTTTGAAGCTATTCCAGCAATTTCAAATATTTTCCCCCCCAATCAACTGATAGTGTCTGTATCAGTGATTCACCCGAAATATTGAAATTTGCAGGGAGGGGTAAGTCGGGTGGTAATGCCGAACACCATTCGATTTAAGCCAATAAATAAGTCCATGGTGGTAAAAAACAAGGTTTCGGTAAAGATTAACCAATCATAAAAAGGTAAGCAAAACTCAACTAAGACACCTGTTTTTCTTAACTCAAAATCTGTTAGGAAAAGAAGTATGAGCAAAACAAAAAATGGCCCGTCGTTCGGAATTGCCGAATCCACGGCTAATGCCGAACGTATTTTTTCAATGGAAACCACTTGGCGACCAAAAAGATAGCAATTTTTGTTTCTTTCAACATAAAGTTAATGATTAATAATGTATATTGAAAAAGCTCGATGAGAGTTTCAAATTATGCAGATGAGATGACACACCTATTAGGTTGCCATGGAAACGGGGTCGTTCGGGATTACCACAAAACAGGTGAAGTTTGTAATCTCGTTCCTTTCATAAACTTCATCATAGACGTGACCCCTGTTGTACATGATTTCAATTGTGAAGGAACCCTAGTCCTATTAAACTATTAAACCCATTTCTCTCTCTTCTTGTAGATGTGATATGTCATCCAGAAATATATGTTCTGAATATTCATTTTTACTAAAAAGTGTTTTTTGTAATTCTCGCGAGAATGTACGAGATTTCCATTTTGGTCGGTTTACATTTGAATTAAGTCCAAAGGCAGCTAACACCATAGGGTGGTATCACGGTCTCCCTCCTTTCGCAATATATCGAAATCGCTGCGTTTGGGATTACCCCGCTTTCGGCATTACCCGACTCTCCCCTGTAGCTTAAAGGTCCCATGAAATGCAAATAGAATTGATGTGGTTTGTGTCAAGTCTACAAGGAGGGACCAGAAAGCATTCAATACTTGGATTGGTGATGACATCATTTGTGGTATCATTGATTTTTCAGAGAGTAATAGAAAATTCCAGGTGACTGGTGTGAATCTATTCATGACACTGACTGAAAATCAATAGTTTCACTAATGATGTCACTGGTAGTGTATTCTTTTTTCTGTCCCTGTTTATTGGAATGAAATGTCCCATAAAGATTTGGAATAGGTTTATCATCTCATTTCCTGGGACATTTAAAGGTGAAGGATAAGTATTTTGGACTCTTATTTTCCAAAAGAAAAATTGACAGAAAAGGAAGAAAACAGTAATGTATATGAATCTCCATTCAATTACGTGTTGCAGTAAGTGTCCGTACGGGCAATAATGACTAAAATATGCGATTTTGTCCTTATTAGGATGATTTCAAACTTATCACTCGCAGGGTATGTTAAGATATCTATACTTGTTACAAATATGCAAAAATCTGATTTTTGATGATTTTTTTTTTCAATTTTCTGATTTAGCAAATCACTGATAGTGTCTTTAATCTGTTTATATATAATTTAACTCTCGTCCGACCGGGGGGGGGGGTTAACCCCCTAACTTATGATTCCCTGGAGTCGCAACAAAAACGCAAACGAATGTGAAGGCTCTTATGAAATTGTAAGTTTTTCCATTGCGGTCATTTTAGCGAAAACAATTGAGGTACCACCTTCAGAGGGTCAGGGTGTCCCGTCAAAGTTGGAAGGTACGGGGAAGGGGGGGTTTGCCACCTGTCTATACTTTAGTGTGTAAAATGCCAAAAATGGCACTTAATTATGTTGCTTATGATGCTACAGTAAGCAAAGACTGACAATATTTGTATGTTTTTCATATTTTTAGAGTAATAACATGTGTATGCTTACTTTGGCACCCATGCATCATTGCCAAATAAATACCAATTTTGCTTGCATAAGTGACGAAAACCCCTTGATTTTTGAGATTTTCCAGATACGACATCTATTTTTGCAGTCATAACAAGTTTCAGTTATGACGTCATTATGACCTCATATTGTTAAAACTTGATACGTTTCTACTTCATTTAAAGAAAGGACAAATGTAGCTACACACTGATACCAATTACTGATAACCCTTAATTACGAAACAATGCCCCCGGTCGTGATTGCAGGAAGCCCTTGTCTGGACGAGGTTTTTTCCCATAACTACTAGAGTCAAGTGAAATCAGCTTCAGTATAATAATGTTTTACATATAATACAGGGATACTAATAGAGTTATTGGGTGATCAATCGTGCAATTTTTGCAAATTATGTGCATTTATGAACTATTTTTCAAAAAACGAACAGTATTAAACAATACTTTTATTTTCGTACTCTTTATTTTAAAATGTTAAAGAAATCGGCCTCTTTAAATGTGAAATTAAACATATACAGGGTGAGTAAAAAAAAACTTGACCGTGATTGTGTCCACGCCATTTTGAATTTTTAAATAGCATAAATATATATCTAACACATGGGATGCCCTCTGAAAGCGTATTATC
>JAMKCH010053828.1:0-17137 GCA_023653785.1 Ophioderma brevispina
CATTTATATTCAAAACATTGTTTCAGAGATGTCGTTCGGTTTGTCATCGCTTAGTAGACCTAGGAGTGAACAGGAATACAATGGAATTAAATTTCAAACTATACCCAAAAAATATTGTTACCCTAAGAAACGAAAGATGTTTCACCGGGGTTGACATGTTGAAGGATATCCATAAATCCTTACCACAAGTATCAAACCAAAAGCTAAGTTTTTTTGACACAAAAATTTATTATAAAAACCGAAAGTGATCATTATAGTGATCCTAGGGAATCAGCAGGTTTTTTTTGCGGTAATAAAGTGCAAAGAAAAGGGAACATACACTTTATTCAGGTACAGATGATGCTTGAAATACGGGCCCATAATGTGACCCGAGCGAGCACTCAAATAGTGGCCAGAATGACCGATCTAAAGGTTTCCTTGCGCAGAAGGGGAGTCTACTAGGAAAGCAGAGGGTCAGGACACTACCTGTGGTTGTGGAACACGCACCATGTGACAGGGCAAATGGGAACATCCTCTTGCTGACACACTGTGGAATGTCAACCCAATGCACATTCAGAAGCCAGACGTTGTACCCGTCTCTCGCTACAGCATATTTGAGATCCGTCACATCTGTTTGGACACAGATAAGAAGAAGAAGAAAATTAGTGGCATATTATTCTTCTAGATACGATTACAACCGATTTCCTTTTCAGTAGAGGATGTATAAGTTGACTTTAATTGCGCAAATCTACAGTTATATAACATGTAGGGCTTGAAAGAACAGAGAATCAGGAATACAATGATATGATCAGAATTATTCATTTAGTTTGTGAATGGTTGGCGAAAAGCACGATCTGACTTCAGCATATTCAATTGAAAATATATTGGTTCCATGCAAATATTGGAGACGCGCACAAAAAGAAACGGAACAAGTAGTTTCAACAATTTGAACTATTCTCAGCTGTGTTTTAAATCATTGAAATATTTATTAATGCTTCCTGGAGATGGCCAGCGCACGGACACTGTTGAAAAAAAAAAACAAATATGTGCGCTGGCGGAACTCGAACATGCGACCTTCGTATTACATGCACGACGCTCGACGCTAAGCTATCAAGGGCAGGGTTGGTAGCGGGCGATAGATATCATCTATAGGTGTTAGGTTCGGAAAGGTCGGTGTCCTTCGCTTTACTAGCGGGATAGGCATCTGAAACTGTTTATTAATATATACGATTTATATTGGTTATACTTTGTTATATTTATATAAAAAAATATTATCAATATTATTATTATTATAATAATACAACTGGTCTACATTGAGAAACTTAGTAGTTAATTTTTCAAATTAAGGACAATGTTTACAAGGAAAAAAACATTGGACAAGTCACACTTGCATTAACCTCAAATATATATTTAATTATAAATAAAATTTGAGTAGTAGCACTGACTCTCCAATTGCAAATGCTAATAAGGAGTGTTATACTCAAGAGTATTAACCTTATATTTAAATTGAGATGGAGAGTAGCGTTATTCGTTAATGCTGTAATAAATAACAAATGATCATTTTCAATTATAAGCATCGGAAATTCAGATTTTAGGAGTAATGCACAAGTATGATTGCCTATTCTTCGTGCTTAGTAAGAGACACAGAGGCACATTTATTTTTAGGATAAAAACTTTCTCTAAATTTGCAATTACTGGTGATAAAACAACATACATTCTGAGAACGTTTGGAAGGTTTATTGAGACAAAGAACAAGGAAAAAGAAAACCACAAACAATTTTTAACTGATTTGCTGTCGTAATCAGCCCCATAGAGGGTGGCAAAATAAAACTAATTTAAACGAAAGGGATTATATGGCTATATGGCTGCTTAAAAACGATTCTGGCAAGCATTTTCATATCAAGTGGAATTTTGATATTTGTTCCATTGATTTTAATTTTCATGTGTTAAAGCCATGGGGAATTGTAGCATTGTTAGGACATTAACTCGATCGTTTTGCGCAGCCAAAATGCATAGAATCTACTCGTTGTGAAAAAAACGTGGTCATATGCCCACCCCTACCCATAGGGATGCAAGCTTGAATTTCTGTCAGGACAGGAAAATACGCAAATTATTCTTTCATACATAAAGACGGCCCGTTTGGGGTTTAATCATTTCAGTGTGATTGGATACATTGGTAAGCATTCGAAATATATAAAACATTTAGTTTCTCGGGAACAAAAATGGGACGCACTTTTCTGAAAATATCCTTATGTCTGTCTTTTTACTAAAGCTCGTGTTTAAACAGGACCAGAAACGAGATAAAATGTTTTAAATCAACGTGATTGCTTAAAAGGGACGTGTTTTGTTTAAATAAAAAGTGAGTTTATAAGTAAAAAACAAAACGGTTTTGTCTATTTGTTCTTGGCGCTCTGCACAAGTGGGAATTTTATTGTTAGGTTAATGGCGTCATTTGAACCAACCTGCCTATTCAAAAATCCCGAATTAGGTTCCCTTTTAGATATAGTGACACAATTAGGGCTGGCTGTGTTGTGCTTCAGTAAGGAAACAAAAACGTTTTTCACACTTTCGAATCCTTGCTACAGCGCTCTGATGATATCTTAGAATGGACATGATTAAAGTAGAAAAAAAACGAGTATGGCTATCTTTTACTGTTAGGCACGAAATGTATGAGCCTTCCCCTTGCGGAATGTCCTTGAAGTAAAGATAAATGATTTCGATAAATCATGCTAATGTTGCAGACAAGCATTGGACGCGTGCGGCATACAATTCCCTGTCTTGGTTAATTGTCTTCTTTTCCACTTGAGGCCAACGATACAAAACAAAGAGTATTTTAAGGAGGCAAGCACAATATCCGATTGTTTACTAATGATGGGGCCAGGCCTCAACGCACTGTAATGACTTTGAGGAAACGTTGACCAAGTTTAGTTTAGTGGATACAAGTAGTATGATGTTAGAATTAATTTCCTTATATTACTAACGGACTTACGGCACTAGAAGGGGAATGGCAGCAATAACTTTTTGCGCATTTCAGCGTGGTAGGAGGAAAGAACGTTGACAGAAGTTCTTCATAATTACGATGTGTAATTTTATGGTACCAATGATTTAACATCTAATCTTAAAGCTTAATGATGGGATGGTGCATTTGGTTAAAAATTCCATGTAAATGATGCTCTTCCAAACTATCTGGGTTTATGGGATATGATAGAAAAGTTTAAACAAGTCATAACCCTTGCCTGATTTCCTCGATATTCTGATCTTTATTTGGCTATATCAAATTATGGCGCGCTTTCTGACGTGATTGTCCTTTTAATTAAAATAATCAAATACGTTCTAATATCAAATTTGATTTGACAAATGTAAAATGTACAAAAAAGAAAAAACATAAAAATATTGTTTAAAAAAAATTATGAGCAGTTAGGATATTTAACCCCCCAGCCCCTATAGTGGGTTTTATAGGGGTAATTACTAATGAGGTGCGTAAAATGTTAATTTAACATTGCAGATGGTCCAACTATTCCTTTTTTAATTGTAATAACCATTACAAACAATATGAGACCATTTTCACTGAATTGTTAACGTTTTTTTTAGTAGTTGACCCCGGTAGAAGCTAAATTTAAACTTACCTACAATAACGGTTTTCAGCTTATAACTCCATAAGGGTAAGTCAGAGATAGCACAAAAGATACATTTTTTAACCGTGCAACATACGAACATTTGGTTGCAATTCAACAACTTGGACCCACTTTTCAATTGTTACCCCGGTATAATCGTTTGCGAAGCCCCCTATAGTGCTTAAGCTACCCCCTACGAAAATGGCCATCATACATTTTGTGTATGTCATGTCTAGGTTAAGCCGGTATAAATGCCTCTATTGCCCCCCGGTGGTACCGACAAAACATGCCTGGCCTCACACACTATAAGAAGTTTTCTGCCCAGACTCATTTTTACTTGCAAAGAAGTTGGATTTATTTTCTTGTGCTTTGACATACATCAGATGTTAGTTTCAATAAAATATATGAATTGCACGGAATAAATTCATCATTGAACCCAATGGAAAATGATTTAGAATAAGATAAATGTACCGTATAGAGATACTGGACATCATGTACATGACCTTTTGTCACATTCAATGTGCGACTGCGTATATTCATATTTCTCTCAAACCTCTCTATAATACAAAGCTAAAGAGTTCTAAGAGCCATGTCATATTTGCTTGGCCATTAGATTTTTGAGCATAGCTTAGGTTTTTGACAGCTCTTGACGTACTTAAATCTGTTTAATGGATTGACTGGTGGTTTACGTTGAAGTTCACACGGTCAGTTGAAAGTGTATTGATATTTTCGTGATCATGGTCATAATGGTATGCTTGTATGAACTTTTTTATACTTATAATATCGCAATGCCAATAAATACATGTTAGCAATTGGGA
Source organism: Ophioderma brevispina (assembly GCA_023653785.1). Classification (NCBI taxonomy): domain Eukaryota; kingdom Metazoa; phylum Echinodermata; class Ophiuroidea; order Amphilepidida; family Ophiodermatidae; genus Ophioderma; species Ophioderma brevispina. The sequence goes on from JAMKCH010053828.1 coordinate 4,412, forward strand.
AATTCAATTCAAACAGTTCTTGTGGTCTCAGCCTTACTCAGGTTTCAGACCAGAAGGGTAGAACCATAAAAAACACCCTTGTTGAGCAAACTGAGACCTTTGAACACCCAACCATCCTGTCCTTAATTGTTCTTTGTTCAACACTTGCTTCATCATTACGTTCCTCCCTGGAATCTTGGAGACAGTGGTGGAAATGGAGAAAGAAGGGTAAAGTGGTCACTCTACATTAGAACGTTGTACACACATTTGTCCCCCAACAGAGGCTTGCGGCTGTTACATTAGTTTCGGCAGGCAAAATTCCCCCCAAAACGTTCCCCCCACCCTCGCTTCTTGTCTCGTTCTTCCCACGGAATATTCATTATGATGGTCCTATTGAGAACGAGTCCCCTATTCAACAACAACCAATTTTTGATACTTTCACTGCTTGAAAAAAATTAATACATGATTAGTTCAATGTCTGATTAATCATCATTCCCCTCTGATCTATTACAATATTATTTTGTTTTGAAATTGGTTTAACCCACACAATGACTTACAACGGCCTTATACATTAGTTTTGAACCTTCCAAGTGAAACTGGTCCAAGTGGTATTTTATCCTTTGTGTTCAATTGACATATCTCCGGTTAGGGTCCATTAAATTGATGGAACAAAAGCGAGTTCTTATGAAAACTTCATAAGAAACTCTAAAAGATACGAAAACAGTAATGGTGGAAGTTGAAAGATCAGAAAGTTCTGGCTTTAAGTTAAAGTGAATAAAAATTCCGACATACTCTTGTTTGTTAGAAGAGAACATGAGCGTCACAAACTGGGTCATGAAATGCAAATTCTTACCAATAGTAGAGTAAAGATTGCACATGACCCCAAAAAAAACTTGAAAGAAGTTTTTTTGGTCTTTTCCTGGGAGATTAAGGTCAGTTTAACAATATATCAAAGTTGCACAAAATCGAAGTCCAGAAAGGGTTCAACCTATGACAAAACAGAATGGCCGCCATCCGGCATTTTGAAAAACATAAATCATCATATTCTGGCAATGAATAGCTAAAAGGGACAAACAACAAGATGTCTTTTCCTATGAATTCTAGCATGAAAATAACAAATCCATTTACAATTAGTTTTATAAAGTTGGGATATCATCTTGACCTCTAATCCAATATGGCCGCCTCCGCCATTTTGAAAATACAAATTCTTGTATCTCTGGTACCCGATGCGGCCAAACGGGACAAACCAAGATGTCCTTTTCTACTTTCTAGCATACAAATCCATTAAAAGGGTTTTATGAAGTTAAGATATTATTTGACCTCTAAATCCAATTGGCTGCATCTACCATGTTAAAAGTTAACAATCTGGAGAACTGCCCAACTGTTGACCTAAATTATGCCATGGCAAATGCTGTTTTTGCTATTAAAACCATCTGCATTTCCTGTTTTCCTAGCAAATTGTTCGCCATGTTGATATGGTCACCTTATGTGTTCAAAAGAAATACATTAAGATGGTTGTTGTCAATTTTTTTAGAGCACCGTGGTGTTAAAAATTGCCACGGTCTGCCATTTAAAAAAAAAATAAACCATAAATCCTCCTATAGCACTAAGACAGAATACAATGACATGAAGTGTAATTTTCTATTAATCCGGCATTAGGAAATTATGAAGTTAAAATGATTTTTTAGTGGGCTATTTGTCGAAATTCGTTTAATTAGGCCATATTGATTTTTATCAAACTATAAATCTATCGCATTATGTTCTTACAGTTTTGTAAGTGTGAAAATTCTTGAACGAAAGCACAATTTCACATTATTAATCTCATCATCACAAAAATGTGGCCGAAACACTTGTTCGCAGTAGATTGAGATCGACACGCTATTAAATATTACTTATTTAGTCTTCAAGTTCATCATCATGAGATCGAGACTGGTTAACTTGGTCCATGTTTTCGAGTGAATGTCCCCAAGCTGCTGTGAAAACCTTTTTGAAGGGTACCTGTAGCGTAATTATCCAAAGATCTGATTGATGATCATGGAACGGGGCACCATTGGGTTACAGCCTTCACCTCTATCGATTCAGGGTCTATATTAGGAGTATAAAATACTCTGGAACAAATTCATAACACAGGGATTACCACAGATGACTTTGAGCTTTGTTGTCTGTCAGACCCTAACGTAAAGGTAATTCCAGTCCTCTTCTGCATATTGGAAGAAAGTAGTATCAACAATCTATTCTTCTCCAAGTTGGGTTGTGACTAAAATATGCCATGCCAACTGCTGTTTTTGCTGGTAGATCAACACTGCATTTCTTTTTGTCCCAGCAAAATTTATCGCATTTGATATGTCTACCTTATTTTCGATCCTAGTTTTGCGAAGTTCGTGACTGTCCTTATGTTTGGTCCACCAGTGTATCCATTGAAGACAATCGATGTTTTGCCAGTGAAAGATGCATAATCATCAGACACGCCAAATATATAGGTGGCTTCTCTCTGTCCATTTCAAGCGATTGTAAAAGAGAACCTCACATCAACAACAAAGTACAAAGAGTTAAAGAAGAAAAAAAGTGATCAGTCTTTGGCACTGTCTTACGGGCAGCAGCCTCTGACAAGGACACATGTATAAATGACCATCAGGAGATGGTGTTTCCATGGCTACATAAAACATGCTTGGCCTTAAAAAACGGATGCCGGTATGGTGACAGTTCATTGGCACAGCAACTTATCTAAGGACAGTTCTCCAAATTGTGACACTAAACATGGAATCTTTAATATAAAAGAGATTGGTCTCGGTGTTACCTTGCAAGCCCTTGGAGATGCACGGAGCGTGACTTTAGTTTCCGTGTGAGCATTTATGTTAGAGATTTTTCCAAGATTGATTTAACTCTGGGACCAAATCCAAGGGTGAAAATGAATTCCAAGAGTGAACCTTTTTAACGCGATCGCCAGTGCAATTTTCGTGCATGAACTAATTGAATCGTATTAAAAACTACCATAATGTTACATTTAAAGCGGGATCAATGTTGATGTAGTAGATTCATTTTAGCCTTATGTTAGAAGTCCTATTGAAATAATAAAAAGAAAAAGAAATTATGCCAAAGAGCCCAAAACACCATGAACTAATTCTCAAACCAAAATTGGAATAGCCAATGCCCCGTAAAGAATAAAAATATAAAGGGCAAAACATATCAGGGGGCGCAACGAGGTTGAGTTCTACAAATTTGATAGCCCTCAGCCTAAATGTCACCACCCACCCCAGCAAAATTTATGGGCACAATAGTATCTTTTCCCAAAAGAAAGGGAAGGGGTCACTGCTTAACACCCCCTCCAAAAAAAATGATTACCATCGGTGTAAGAAAAAGAAAAAAATTCGTGAAGTATTTCAACCTAAAAAAAAATGAGTATGACCCTCACCCGTCCCCCCCCCCCAAAAAAAAAGTGGGGATGACCCCACATCATCCCGCCGGATTTACGTATGAAGAACGCGTTTCGCGCTGCAGAAAGAATTCAAGCAGAATTTGTAAGTTTACAAAATGATAACAATTCTATTTATGGTATTCATTTGTTATTTTTCGGGTATTTTAAACCACTGTATGATAGGGTAGACCAACTGCTGTTTTTGCTATACAACATCTGCAGTTCCTTGTTTTCTAGCCAAAAAAAAAAAAAACATTTTGTTCGTTCGCATTTGATATGTCTTACCTTATTTTCAAAAGAAAAAATACATTAAGATGGTTTGTTGTCAAGTTTTTAGCGACACCTTCGGGTCTTGTAAAAAATTGCCAATGTCTGACCATTAAACAAAAAATAAACCATAAATCCTCCTATTTAGCATTAGACAGATGACAATGACAAATGAAGTGTAATTTTTCGTAATTCCGGAATTAGAAATCTATTCGAATTAAATGTTTTTTGTAGTGTGGGCTATTTGTCGAAAATTCGTAGCCATACTGATTTTATCAACTATAAATCTATCGCATTATGTTTCTTTACAGTGGTTGTAATTGTTTTTTTTTTTTTTTTTTTCTTTTCTTTTTTTTCTTTTTTTCTTTTTTTTTTTCTGAAATTTCTTGAACAAGAAAAGCACAATTTCACATTATTCATCTCATCATACCAAAATGTGGGCGAAACACTTGTTTGCAGTAGATGAGATCGACCACGCTATTAACTATTACTATTTAGTCTTCAAGTTCCATCATCATCTGAGATCGAGACTGGTAACCTTGTCAAGGTGTTTCGTATTGAATGTTCACAAAGTGCTGTGTTGAAAAACTTTTTGAAGGGTACCTGTAGCGTTAATTTTCCAAAGATCTGATTGCTGATCATGGAAACAGGGGCACCCATTGGGTTACAGCCTTCACCTTCCTATCGATTTTCAGGGTCTATATAGTAGTATAAAATACTCTGGAACAAACTCGTAACAGGATTACCAAGAGGACTTTGGAGCTGTGTTCTGTCAGACCCAACAGTAATGGTCATTACAGTCCTCTTCTGTATATTGGAGAAGTAGTATAACAGATCTATGTCTTCTCCAATTTGGGTTTGACCTACATTATGCCATGGCAACTGCTGTTTTTGGCTATATCAACATCTGCATTTCTTTTTTCCCAGCAAAATTTATCGCCATTGATATGTCTACCTTATTTTCGATCCTAGTTTTTGCGACGTTCATGTGTACTGTCTTATGTTTGGTCCACCAGTGTTATCAATGAAGGACAACGGAGTTTGCCATGTGAAAGATGAATAATAATCAGCACTGCAACTTAAATAGTTGCTTCCCTCTGCTCATTTCAAGCGATGTAAAGAGAACCTCCATCAAACAACAAAGTAGGTGCTCAGTCTTTGGCAATGTCTCAAGGGCAGCAGCCTCTGACAAGGACACTGTTCATAAAATATGACCACATCAGAGATTTTGCTTTACCTGGCTTACATATAATAAAAAACAGCTTGGCCTTAAAAAAACGGGAATGCCGGATATGGTGAACAGTCATGGCACAACAACTTATCTAAGGACAGTTCTCGAGATTATGATACTAAACAGGAATCTTCAATGTAATAAAAGAGATTGGTTCATGGTTACCTTGACAGCCCTTGGAGATGCAAGGAGCGTACTGTAGTTTCCGTTTTTCAGCATTTCTGTTAGAGATTTTTTCCAAGCGTGATTTCACTCTTGGGACCCCCAAAATTTCAAGGGTGAAAATGAATTTCCGGAAAGAGTGAAAATTTTTTAACGCGATCGCAGTGCAATTTTTCTGTGGAAACAATTGCATGTATTAAAAACTGCCATAATGTTACATTTAAAGGCGGGCATAAATGTGGATGTATTTGTATATGTATCATTTTGCCTCTATTGAGAAGTTTCCTAATTTGAATAGTATAAAGAAAGTATGCCCAAAGAGCCCAAAACACCATGTGAACTAACTCAAAACCAAATTTGGAATGCCAATGGCCGTAAAGCATTAAAAAGATAAAGGAGCAAACATATCAGGAGCAACGAGGTGATTTCTACAAATTTGATAGCCCTCAGCCTAAATGTCACCACCCACCACAGCAAAAATATGGGCACAATGTATCTTTTCCAAAAAGATATGGGTAAGGTCACTCCTTAACACCCCCTCCAAAAATGAGTATGACCCATCTGTGTAAGAAAGAAAAAAGTCGTAAGTTATTTTCCACCTAAAAAAAAATTGAGTATTATCCCCGCCCCTCCCCCCCCCCCAAAAAAATTGGTAAGAACCCCACTCCATCCTCCCCGCCGGGGCCCCGCAACCAGTAATAACCCCTTTTGAATTAACAAAAAAATCTGAGTACAACACCCTCTTCAAAAGTCCTTTACTGTCAGGTCAAGTGACATCAGGAAGTCTAGAAACAGCAAATTACCAGCATTATGCATAATTCATAGGGTAATAAATAAATCTGGTACGGGATTATTCCTGATCACAAAAAGATTTTGTTCAAGATATCTATAATTTCTGCACATGGATTTGAAGCAATATGATATCAGTAAATTGTAGTAGCCCTTTCCCTTCTGATCCCTGTCACCTCCTATATCCCCGGCCATGATTACAATCAAGATACCTTCCAATTTACCAATAAACCGTCATAAAAATACCATAGAAATCATATACGGTACTGATTTTTATAGAGACTTCAATAATACTTCCTATTAAATAATCATCTCTCTTCATCTTCACATGCGGGTGAGCACTGTGTACCAATGCCCATAAACAATTTCGATATCGATGGTGATATCGCCACCACTTCTCGATAAGCTACATAATTAATTATGCATAAACGTTTCATGATGTAACCCGGGGGATGACAACTAATAGCGCCACGCACGGCTGACGAACTATAAGCTACAGATTTCATGCAGATCATGTGCAGTACGCATCCATTCTCTTGATCGAGTGTCCTATCCCGATTTATTTAGGATCCCTGATCTTCATGGACACTGCCAGATTGGCAAGGTGTTTGTGATGGGCCCAGGCACTGCACCTGTCAATCAAGGGTTACATCAAATTGGGTGCACTTATAAGGTCTTATATTGATTGTAGAGCCTTTGAGGTTCCCAATTGTGCCGCCGTGAGGCCTCCAAATTTCCCAACTTTTTTCCTATATGTTTTCCCCCCCGGGTGAAAAGAGCGTCGAAAGGTGTTTTTTTTCATTATTTTTTGGGATGAATTGATGTCCTAGGATAGAGGGAGCCCCCAACAACATTTCTTGGTCAATCCCAAAGTGAAAATCACTCTTGGGAGTTTTTTCTCCCAGCGTGAGAGTGAACATTCAAGATGGAATCACTCGGGGAGCTCGGGTTTATCGAAATGAGCTTGTTTCCTTTCCGTGTTTGACTGTATCTTTGCCTACTTGGAACAGATCTTGTACATTGACATCCTCACCACAATTAACCCAGTTCAAATGTTTTTCAAGGCCTATTCTCCTTCAGGGAGACATGCTGTTCAAACTTGGCTCAAAGCTTTGACAAGTCATTCTTTTCTCTTTTCCCATGTGTGACTGAAGGTTATTGATGATTAATTCATCTTTCACAGTTGGCCCTATCAAGCATCTGTTGTGTTCAATATGGATACACTGGTGAACTAAACACAAAAGGAACACATATAACATTTGCATACAGGAATTGCAAACTTAAGAGACACAAATGCACAAAATTTACTGGGAAAAAAGACATTCGCCTCCAAATAAAGGTGGATAACAGTCTCTCATTAAACTATTGGTGACCGAATCAACAGAGGGTCTCCATGTCTCTTGCAGAAGGAGATCGATGCAGTTGGTTGATATAATAGCAAAAAAGGCAGTCCCTCCCCGCCGCCATATTAAGGGGCCAAAATCCATATTGGCCAAAACAGATCTATTGATACTCTTCTCCATTATCCAGAAGAAGGGGCTGTGATGATCTTTACTTTCGGTGCTGGCAGAGACAAGAAGAAACCTATGTGTATGACTATGATCTTTTGAGTGCTGATTCAGTGATAACATTTTTGCTCTATCTGTGTTTGCCCATGCATTTTCATTTTCAGGTTGCTATACTACTGTCATAAATAATGTGGTTGGCAGAAGCCTGTTTTCTCCTGAAGTATTCATGGTGCCCCCTGTGTTACGAGGGCGTGTTCCCAGAAATTTTGTATCAACTGTACGTACCCCAATAAGGATCCTGAATCGAAAGAAGTGAAGGTTGCACGCAATGGATGTCCCTGTTCAAGGGTCAGCAATCGGAGTCTTTTTAATGTAAGGCATCCAGGGCTTAAAAGCAGAAAACACTGGTAGAACCACTGGTGGTTTATGCCGCGATAATGCAATTACACTCCTTGTTTTAAGCCGGCCATGTATTGGTAGCAGGAAGTAGGACTGTCTCTGAAGGGCTTCCAGATGTGGACAGTATAAGGAATAACTTCTATACTCTCTAGCTGACCATGTTGATCTTGGGGTCTCAACTGCAAGATCTTAGGCCTACTGTACCGCCGAGACGAGGGTTATATACTCTTTGAGGTTTAGGCATCACAGATGAATTCATGAGCCTCCGCATAGGAACATGTGGTGGAAGAGTGTAGTTTTGCTCTAAACTGCTCTTCGGGATGTTATAAACCTGAAATATGTCCCCAAAACCTCCACTGCACAACTCCACTCTAGAAGAACTTATTTACCCTTGAGGACAAATAGCCCCTAAAAATCCTTTAAAACAACCCTCTAATGTATTTCTTATACCTCAATTAATCAAATATACCACCTTATTTCCACGTTTTTTTTTGCACACTCTGGATCATAGAAGAAAGGATTCATACTTTCCACATGCAGATTGCACCATATTGATTGAGAGGCCAAGATGATATCGCAACTTAATAGAACACATTTGAATGGTTGGTTGCTAGGAATTAGGAGAAAGTAGAGCTTGTTTGTCATTTTGGCCCATCCGGCACCAAAGATACATAAGAGGACTTTTCAACTGCGGATGGAAGCCATATTGAATTTTGAGTTTAAAGGGGATATCAAAACGCATAAACCCATGTTAATGGATTTGTTTATGCTCGAATTATAGGAAATGACATCTTGTTTGTCCTTTTGTGCCGCATCCGTACAGAGATACAAAATGTGTATTTTCAAAACTGGGCGGATGGTGGCCATATTGGATTTAGAGGTCAGAATGATATCCCAACATCATAAAACTAATTTTATGGATTTTGTATGCTAAAATTAGTAGAAAGACATCTGGTTTGTTCCCTTAATTAGCTCATTCATTGCCAAGATATGAGGATTTATGTTTTTCAAAACAAATGGCGTACGGCGGCCATTTTTTTCTTATGTCAATAGTTGAACACTTTCCTGGACTCCGATTTTTGTGCAACTTTTGATATATTATTAAACTCACCTTATACTCACATAAAATGCCAAAACTGCTGTTCTTGCAATTTTTTTGGGGGTTTTGTGGTACATCACATATTTTTGAATCCTACTCACAACACTTGATACTTGGCTTCAATTCCAAATTTTATTGACTCACAATTAGCAAAGGCCCCCCCCCCCAATTTTTAAAATATTTAGTGCACATTTTTGAACCCTTCTTTGGTTCAATTAACATTCTTTCTGGCATATTTTAACAGAATACAACAATTTTGTAAAAATTCAAGGCTCCATTTCTTGACGTGCAATACATTTTTTGTAATTGGTTTATTATTTAATGAAAAAAGATATTTAAATTGAACTGATTAGGTTTGACTATTAAAACTTGTACCGATAAAACTAGACTTCCCTTTGTTTACTTTAATCTGTGTTTTGTTTCTTTTTGTCAAGTTGCAATCTTTGTGAGCTTCAAGAAAGACGCTTGGGCGAAACAACACTGCCCCTGCACTAATGGGTTGTATCTCTAATTGAACAAAAGCAATAATGATGAAACAAAACCATGGAAGCCCTGGTCTGTTGTTCTTTAATAGGTAGCCAAGTACGAATGACTTCTTTTTGAAATTCCTATTTAAATGTGGACGGGCCAATTTGGAAAGCTTGACCCGCCTTATTTGGTATCTGGTCATTCCAAATTGGAACAGGGGAAACAGTTTACATTAAAGGCTGTGTTTACCACAAAAATCGTGATCTGTAATGATTTATCTTTTTTTTGCTCCTATTCATTTCACAATCTTGTTTTGGTCGTATAAAGCGAATCATGATACTGGTTTTAAGTGTACTTGACACCGATTGGTGAATCCGTTAAACAATTACCTTTTTGCAAGTATTGCAGGCACATCTGGACAGAGCTGCTCTTGCTGGCATCAACTCACTGCCTGCAGTGGCAGTAGCAAGTGTGAACGACCTTTAGCTTAGTCCCTTAACGCTTTCTACTGCAATCTACAGGCATTAGTCGCAGTTACGATCTACCTTCTGTCCACACAATTCCAACTGCAAATCATTTTAAATTGTATTTAAAACCAGTTATCGCAATACAATATTTTGCAGTACAGTTTAATGCAACACTGCAAACCACTGCACTGCCCTTAATTGCTCTCATCAATATACAGTGTGAGTCAAAAAACCCTACATTCAGGCAAGATTTTTTCTTCACGGTTAAACGTATTTTTGCTTGAATAGTTTGTGCTTTGTTGTTTACAGGGATAACAGGCTATCAGAAGATTTTTATTTGGTTTCTTTCGTACTTTTGGGTTCAGAAACTATGTCATTTTGCGAGAGACCTAAAATCTCAGTTTGGCTGATTTAGTCCCATACAATGCGGAGAGACCTGACACCGACGTATACATAACACATTATATTAGCAATTCACACAGTGGAATTCAATTTCAGATTCTTTTTGATTTCTTCTCGACAAACTCATATCAGTTAGAATGAAATGGTCTATTGTGTAACATATTATAAGTAAAAGTTCTTAAACATTGAATTACCATTGTTCAACTCATAAAGAGTCAGTTTATTGAAAATCATAACTATCAATGTCTCAGTTCATGAACATAATGAACTGCTAAGATATTTTTGTTTTACATCTCTAGGGTATTATTTTGCACAAATACAGTACACCAAGCGTTCATAATAGCGAGAAATAAAGCTAATTTTCTGTAAATCAAATCGGAATATAAAACTTCCATTCAATATCACATCGTGCTGTTTTTTTCAAGTGGAATACAAAACTTTCTATGGTTTCACTTTTGGCTCCCAAGTTTCTTGTAGGTTCCACCTGGAAATCTTGCTGACAAGTAAACTGTGGTCTTAGCTAGCTATCTTGAATTTCTTATTTTGGGAAATTGAACATTGTTACTCACAGCATTTTCTTTGTAATCTCCGTATATATATTATGTTCGAATCCATTACTCTCCCCACTTCTATTTTTTAACAATAATTTTGTGTCAAATGTTTGTACTCAAATCACTGCGGAAGACCACATTACTCTATGTACGCAGTATTTTGTTTGGCTTAAAAAATCGGCGCAAGCAGGTTTTTAAGTCCTCTCAGCAACTAGGCGTAACCTCTTCTTTTCCAAAGTCAAGGTCACCCAAATAAACGTTTTCTGAAAGCCTGTTAATCCTTCTTTATACCATAGCAAACATTTGAGCAAAACAATACTTAACAATTTTAAATATTTTTTATTCGATGTAGTGTTTTTTTGTCACAAGATAATGTTTCTGTTATAGGAGTATTTTAATTTTCCCAAAATCTCAACAAAACCCGGGACACAACCAAAAAAGAGATTTACTTACTTGCCTTTCTTGAAAAAGCCAAACTTTCTTCCTGACTTCATGGTTACACGTGAACAAACTTCCAGTGGTTTATTGGAATCAGAATGGCAAATACCTATATTAACACCACAATGTCTATTGCCAATATACCAGCACGTCGACGATGGCTGCTGCCCGTGGGATACCACTTTTTAATACAAGGGGGAGTTAGCGATATGTCCCAATTCACTTTTTGTATTTGTTGGAAGTAGCTAACTCAGTAACAAACAAAACGAAGGCGATTTTTTGCAACCTCGGTGACATATAGGTCAAACGCAATCATCTGCCGACACAGCCTCAAGCAAAAGTGCAGGACGGAATTTATTTCCATACATACCTACAAATGCAGTGTTTCTGGACGTTGTTAGGATTGGCTTTGATTGCGTTTGGCTAAAACGCAAATTTAAGTTTTACGACAGTGTATGAAGAATTATAGTTGTTTTCTTTGATTATAATAACTTACTTTAAAAATTATACTTAGGGGAATTTTAATTATTTATTGTGTTTATAATGAGCTCTTATTATGATTTAATTAATTTGTTTTTTCAATCTTTTTTATCAAACGGAAAAACTGCATACAAAGGAAACGTTAGAAATGTCGCCCTAACGTCGTAATTAGTGCACAACAATAGCCAATTTCCACCAACCTACTACCTAGTCTAATATAATAACTAATATAATGATACTACTACTACTACTACGAAATAATAATAATAATATAATAAGAATAATAGATATTTTTTATTTCTATATTTCCGCTGTATTGGGTCAATTTTCAATGTTTTGTTTTTCAAAGGTAGTCCACTATTTTTCCATATAATTTTTTGTTTGTTTTCGTACTTGTAATCAAGTACTTACTTAAAATGTTGATACGTACTTGAGAGACCCCAGGTGATTATTGTAATTATTTTTCATTTATACCCCTTCAAGAACAATACTTGAAGTAAACTTATCGCGCTAGACCCTTGAAGATGTGCATTAACCATGAACATATATAATAATTATAATCCTATTTCTAAGGAAATTAATGACTTAACATTTGTCTCTGTTCTACGGGACAACACGTAAAAAGATTTTTATTGTGAGAATTTCAAAGTGTCCTGATGGTTTTAAATTTTACTATTTATAAAAACAACTAGTCAGTAGATTTCCCAAAAACCACCATTAAAAGACACACAGACAAAATAAAAAAAAAAACATGAAAAAAACCCAAAAACAAGAGAACAGGAACGGTCAAAATAAATATAAATATAAGCAAATAAAACCAACATCTGTTCGAGACAATCACAGTTATATTGTCTTTTATTGCTTAGCTCTTCCACGATACCAGAAACACTTGATTTAAAATTCGATGGAAACGATAGCATTGTAGGCCACACGACGCTTCGCGCCCCCTCCTCACGCGATACCGTCTGTTTTAATTTATATTACTTCCATTCCAGGTACATAGACGATGTGCTTTCAAACAAACAAAAGACACGTTAGATTTTTAAAACAGAATCTAAATTATAGATACTG
>JAMKCH010053830.1:0-51763 GCA_023653785.1 Ophioderma brevispina
ACCCAAAAAAAATGAACATCAGATCCCTTTGAAGAGACATGAGGATTTCCAGAAAGGGCCTCAATTTTGTCGAAACCCGGTTTTTTTACAATTGGAATGCTTACTAATATATTAGATCACCCTGAAGTGATAAACGCCGAATACGCCATCTTTATGTAATAAGATGATGGTTTAGTAGTTTCGGTCGTGCACGACAGAAAAGCAAGCCTGTTTTCTTTGGGGAAGGATACGATAGCAGCAAGTTCAAAACAAGGTTGTGGTTTTCTTTTGCCACTGTTTGTCATAAACCTTTGAAAAGGTTCTCGGTAGGTGGTCTACAAAAGATCAGTGAAATTTGAGAGAAAATTTGTAATTCTAAAAAATCTCCTCCTGTCACTTTAAGGTGTGAAAAGCCAATGCACTTCCAGGTTTTTCAAAGTTGTGATTATTAAGTCATGTAGGATGTAGTTACATCAAGATACAATTGAATAGGGCTAGACATAGTCTAATGAATAAATACAGATGGAGACTCAGAGAGAAAGTTGTAACAGCAAGGTAAAATGCAGTTTAAACTTCAAAATTCTGCCCTAACAGAAGTCTTAACCCCATGTCTTTGCGTAAATCTTACAGCTTCTGATAAAATATAGGAGTTTATGCTACTTGACAACCAGTGGTGATATCAAAGCTTATGTCAGACTTGTGCTTCAGTTTTAGCTAGGTTACAACAGCTGGCCCGGACTGGGTAGGATTCAGTTCATTCTGTGTAGAACTAGTTCTTCTCCATTGGAATTGCCTCCTAACAATGGCCATGGTGATGGCTGAGGTTCCTTATCTGGCACTTAAAGGACACTATCAGTGATTTGCTAAATCAGGAAATCAAAAAAATCATCAAAAATCAGATTTTTGCATCTAGTAACAAAAAAAAAAAAAAAAAAAACAAAAAAAAAAAAGTGTAGGTGTCCTAAATACCATACAAGTGATATCAACCAAAAGCAGCCTAATAAGAATAAACAAAATGGACATTTTAGTCGTCACTGTCATACGGACATTTCAAACACGTAATGAATGGAAAAAAAAATTTTTTTTTTCATATCTTGAATGTCTGACTGTTTGTCTCCTTTCTATCAGTTTTCAGCTTGAAAAAATGAACTTATGAGAATTCTACAGATTATTCCTCCACTGGTAAGCTATTCCTGCAAATTGCGAGTTTTTTTTACTCGACGGGTGGATCACGATAGTGTCTTTAAAGGGGGGAGGACATTTTTGTACAATTTAAACCAATTGGTATCAGCAAAAAGCATTAAAACGGGCTGCATTTAATTTGATGCAACAGTTAACAACGATCTCCCCATAATTTTTTTATTAATAGCATGATAATAACCTACCCAACCTCACGCTAGAAAAAAAGTTTCTAAAAAGTACCAATAGGGCAAACATCCGTGGTGACACACAATGTTATTCAGTATTGTCACCAAGAAGGTTCTATGAGATTTTGGCCTGAAATTATGCTCCAGGAGCATATGGTCTGGCACATATGGTCCAGGAGCATAAGTTCCGGTCAAAATCTATAGAAGCTTTTTGCGAGTGCCTGGAGTAAATAGGGATGATCGTCACGCATAAGATCTTCCAGTTGTATGAAAACTCTCTGCCTGATTTCTGATGGCCTCAGTATGGCCATTATATGGATCATGCGGAAGTGCTGATAAAGTTAATTTTTTGTTTCTAACATAAAAAACGGTTCTAAAAAATGTCGTGCCCCCTTTAACTGTTAGCCCAGTCTATTTAGCGAGTGCTATTATTACTCTTGTCGATGTGCTTAAGTACACAGCCGGCAGCTTTTTATTTAAGTCTTAAGTCTTTTCTAATTTTCTGCTTTGTTATACTGATGTATAGTTCACAGATAATGAGATTTATAAGTAGTAGTATATAATTTATCAAAAGAGAGTGTTACAAGCAGAAAAAGGCGGTTCTCGAAACACAAAGCTTCCCCGCCCGTCTCGATAGTAAATGGAGGGAAATATATTTTAAGATCACAGGGAGAATTGTGATGGAAATAAGTGGTCTCAAACCACTGAGGGCTGCTGCCATAGCAGTGCAATTTTTTTATGACGGTACTCAAATGTTGATTACATTGACCATACAACTATTTGTAGTTATTGACCTTAGATGACTCTACTTGACCTTGAAATGCCCTTCACAATTTTCGGTTTAGAAAGTTGACCACATCCCCCAAGTTTCATGACCTCCCACATGTTGAGTTAGTGACCTGAATACCACCACGACCTTGAAAATGACTGCAAAATTTTTGGCAATGAATGCGTACTACACCCATCAGTTTTCATACTTACCATGTGAGTGACTGGACCTTGGATGACCCCACATGACCTTGAATATACCATCAAAATTTTTGGCACTGAATGTTGACCACACCACCAAGTTTCATCATCTACCACCTACTAGTGGTTTGACCTTGAATGACCCGACATGACCTTGAAAACCTTCAATTTTTGGCACTGAATGTTGACCACACCACCAAGTTTCATCATCCTAGACCCACATTTGACAAGGGTTATAGCATATTAACCCATTTGACCTTGAAAATGACCCCACATGACCTTGCAAATGAACTCAAATTTTTCTGCACTGAATGTTGGACACACCCCCCACCAAGTTGTTCATCATCTTGCCACAATGCAAAGGCGTATAGCAATTTAATTCCATTTTGGACCGTATTTGACCTTTGACCTGCCACATGCTCACCTCGAAATAATCCACCGTCTACTTGGGTGACATCTATGATGCGAAGATGGGCACCCATACACTTGCTAGATCCAAAATAATCCGTGTTACAAAGGCTTATATCTCTATTTTTGACCAATTTGACCCTATTTTGACCATATTTGACCTTTGAACCCCATGCCACATGACCCACTCCGAACTCATCCACCGTCGACTTGGGTGACATCATGGTGCGAAGATGACATCCCCATACTTGCCTTAATCACAAAGATATCGGGTTACAAGGCTTTTATATATAACAATATATCTTAATTTTACCTAAATTTGACCTATTTTTGACTCATATTTGACTTTGACCTATGTCACATGACCCACCTTGTACTCCCAGCCAACGCCTACTTGAGATGCAATCTATGTTGCGAAGATGGACACCCCACACTTGTTAGATCCAGAGATATTGCTTGGGACACACACACGCACACACACACACATCGACGCAGGGCATTTCTAAGTCCCCCTTTGCCAACTAAAGTTGTCGGGGGACCATAGATAAGAGCACGGATTTTTGGTTCTGGTGTCTGTTACTGACCCAACACCCCCTAAAAGGGGCAAAATGGTAGGATGGTGCTCTTTCAAATTGATGACTTTGTTTGTTTTCTTTAATATAGGCACATGTGTGGTCATTCGATCACATCTCTCTCTCATAAGCACTAGGTTGTGGGTTCGAGCCCCGCTGTCGCCAATGTTTGTGCACTTGGGCAAGCACTTTACCTCCCCGTGCCTCTCTCCACCGAGGGGATTTTCATCATGGGATCCAGCAAGCTGGGAATGCCAAACATACTCGAAGTGCGGGGAGGAGTGCGAACCCCCCACAGCAATATTATATGAGGGATTCTGGTCCAAATGCCAATTGGATAGAGAATGGGCACTCACGCCTGCGGGCGCACCCATTTGCATTTTGGTTCTTTATTCTGGCCTGTAGTTAGAAGTGTGTGTTTTCTTAGACTCTGTTTTAAAATTTCTGTTTATCTTCTATGACGGTGATGTGATTTAAAGTTCGATGGAGGGGAGGGCAAAATAAAATACTTACACGTGCGACTTACAGATCGTCTTCCTCTTTCCCGGTTCTCTGTCCTCAGACTGTGAATGACGGATGAAGCATGCCCTTTGTTAGGTGCAGCCAACCTCCTCCTCATTATCCAAGATTTGAAGGTGACGTAAGCACATCCATATTGACAGTAAGCAACTGAATGCTGGGATGTGATACGGTGGTTTCACTACATACCTGGGGTTAGTTGACACATTTAAGAGTAAGAATTTAAATTTTAAGGACTTCAATCAATCAGAAATTTAACCCCTGATTGCTGTGATATAAGACGTTCCCTTGCTTCAACTACAATTCGGATAAGTAGTTAATATGGTGTTGGTAGACAAAGGACAAACAAAGGAAACTGGAGTTTGAATGCAACAAAACATGAAAAAAAACCCCCGTGTGCGCTTGGCCTGACTCGAAACGGCAACCTCTGCATTACTAGCCCGCGCTTTACTAATTAACCCTAAAGCTAGGGTTGGTAGAGGAGTGATCGATCTATAGGTCTGAAAGTTTTCCATCGCTTTCCTAGCAGATAGCATCAGAACGGTATATTACATACACGATTTATATCGGTCTTGGTCAAGCGCACTGGATTTTTTTTTCAATATTTTTTTTCAACACTTGCATGCGCGGGCCATATCCAGCGAGGGATTGATAAAGATTCATCTTGTGCTACCATGCTACTGGAGACCTCTACTTTGTCCGGCCTGAAGTACGAAGTGACGACGCGGGCGTATACCCAGTACCGCCTTCAAGGGGCAGTGCGCTTGTGCTTTGACTACATGCGCTTAAAATCGTACAATGTATCGCCCATGCTTGTTACTTCCACTTGGGCTGGAGAGATAAGTAGTTAAAATTTCAAAAACAGACAAGTTGGAGATGCATTTATATCCTGTGGTTGAAATTTAGATGTTTTCTTTTGTGAATGAGGTCCTTTGCTCAATCCAAGAAGAGCACTGGCAGCTATATGTTTAAACTTAGGTTCGATCTTCTTTACAGTGGAATTAGTTAATTCAATAACAGGATGAAAACACTTGATGGCCAAATCATTCCAATTGCTTTCAAGACTTCGTGAAAGCAGTGTTGTTATCTGACTTGGAATCATCCTTTATAGACGATGACCCCCAAAAATCAAAAGAATGTCTCAGGATGTAAAGTTCAATATCAATAGTGTTGACCATGTGAAAGAGACATGAGGATATGTCCAGGACAGAAGCACCCCCAATTTTTGCGAACCCAGGTTTTTTGCATAGTTGGACTGCTTACCAATGATTAGATACCACATGAAGTGAATAGCCAAATACGCGTCTTTGCATAATTGATGATTTAGTAATTCTGTCTGCACGACAGAAATCAACGCATGGTTTTCTATGAGGACAATTACTAGCTAGCGGAACAATTTTCTATACAAGTTTGTGGTTTTTTTTTTTTTAATGATTGTTTGTCAATAAACCTCCAAACGTTATCGGTATGTGGTCTACAACGATCAAGTTGCAATTAGAGAGAAATTTGTATCCTCAAAAAAATTCCTTCTGTCACTATAAGGGATTACCAAACCGTCTGCTTTCTATGGACCCATGTTCTTTAATGTCACACTTTTCAAACGTGCAAACCCCACAGATACAGACTTCACGGAAGAGGGGAGAAAACAGAGAGAGCCATTCCTTTGTAATATTTCTTAAGATAAGGGCGCCATCAGGAATGCCTTGATGCATCGATTCGATGACACATTACCCCATAGTTAAAAAAAAAAAGGGGCAAAAATTGTAAAGACATGATTATCCCTTCTTTTCATTTACTATGCGTTTGAACCAAATGACTTATATAAGATGGACAGAGGATTCTCCACAAACAGCGTAACCAAAATCAAGGTGCCCAAAAGATTATAATGAGCATACGCACTTCATAACATAGATGGGCACCACCAATTTGGTTTACGTATCGTCGTATGGGAAAGTCCTTATGCATTTTATGAGACGCCGTATTTTAAGTTCGTCACACTCAGCAAGTGAAACATAACAAAATAACTGATGCCAATGCTAATCACTCGGACTCAATATCTCTTTCCAGCAAAATTTACAGGGTCATCGGGAGACTTTTTGTGCATTGGAATGCAGGAATCTTGTTGATGGTGGTTTTCCATCGATTGGTTTAGCATAATTTTCAGAAAAATCGGCCGATCAGACAATGAATACTGGGGAAATGCAACCTGATAACATAACACGTGACGCACAGATTGGTAGGTGCGTGGCTTATTGCCCCAGTAACAGCGCGGTACGCGGCTGGTTGGCGCAACAACAAGGATGGCGTGCGAGGTTTGAGAGAAATCGGTTACGCTGCTGGCCTATTCATTAACATGAGCGTTTCCCCCCTCTTGGTTTATATTCTAGCTCTATGGATTTGACCAACAAAACCTCTACCTCATGATGATGTTTTCCTTATTGGTATATTAATAATCTCTGATCTCCTGTAAATTGAGCTACATGATACTGGTCTATCATTGGTAGGCAATGGAGGGTTTACCTATCAGTCGCATCCTCCACTTGGAGCTAGTCAAAGGCAAGCAGTTGTGCGAGCTTCAGACGACAAATGTGTATCCCTCTGGAAATGATAACAAGGTTAACTTGTATTACTCTCATAACTCCAAACATGTAAAAATGACAAAATGCATAAAAACCACATGGGGACATCGCCGTTAGGTGGTCAACAAAGTATCAGATTCATCTTCTGAGTCTCCAGTGTCCATTATGAGGTCAGAATGGCGTGTGTACTGCGTGCAGCACACAAGCACAATTGATCTTCACCTGTTTCTAGTAATTCATTAAGGCGCCACTCTCTGAAAGACTCTTGGTATTTCTTCCCCGTTCTTGCTACCACACGCAGCATGAAGTGGGGATAGATACATAAAGCTTAGGTACCACCACATGGGCTCCTGAACATGGAATAATCCCTGAAGAGAGGAGAAAATAATTCAAATAATATAGTGAGTAATCTCTCTCATAGATACAAATTCGGCAAGAATACCACACACTCTCAAGTAATCATATCTATGTAACCTGTTGTTGACACATATTTCACAAAGTTACTACCTTCAGTATACATAAACAAAGACTTGTTCACTTTATGGTTTCTTTTTTTTTAATACATGCATCAAATAACATCTTGAGGTAAACCCTAGGTTTATCAAAAGAGAAGTGTCTATGGGCTTTAATCTTTACTTTAAGAAAATGCAATATACATGTTACGACTAGTAGCTCATGGTGGTTTGGTATGCAATATATGTCCAGAGGCACACCCTCTCAGAATCCACTAATTGGGTCCAGGAAAACAATATTTGGTTGGTAACACAATTCCCACTGACGCCGAAACTGCTGACATGGCACGCCCTTTTGGCGGGGTCACGCCCCCCTTTGAGCGAAGTAATACTGACTGTATCTACAGGAACCGTTGGGACATAGAGGTGGAGAGACCATCAAAAATGTGCGGAATGGCCACATTATGGGGGTTAGTAATACATTTTGAATCCAAAAAGTCAAGGTTTTAAGATAATTGTCAAAAACTGATTTCACCATCTTAATAATTTTCTTAAATATGCGCCACTATACATTAGAATGAATTCATAAGGTGTTCATGACAAAACAAGGAAGAGGTCACTACACCTTGGATTTGCTTAACTCTCCTCAGGATAAATTTTGGGATAAACTAAGGGTAAGGTCCCAAAAGAAAATTCATATCCCTTTCCGTTATCAACTGCAGCCCGTCAAATTTTGTGACCTTGAGGAAAATTGGTATATTAGGTGAAAAGCGTGCATTTTGTGAAGTGCTGTTATAACAGTGTATTTTCTCCAAACTCAATCAGTTATGAGTTTGTATTGCACAGAGCTATTGACCATTGGATTTCAACTGGGAATAATCAGCATTTTAATGTACTCCTTTCAATTCACGGGGGGGGGGGGGGGGGGGGCAAAAATGGTCCATTAAGTGAAAATATATTGTTTTCCATTTTATAGGGACTTTAAGTTAAGATAAGTAAAGACCCTTCAGCAGCAAAGTTAAAATGCTGGGAAGAGGTCTTTAAAATTGATCTAAAAGCACAACTGCATGCTGGTGGACCATGAAAACAGACAAAAATGAAGATCCCCCGGTATGCATGGAAAAAAAAAACTAAACTAACCTGAACTTAGACGGCACAGTTATGTTCATTCTGTAGGGCCGAATGGCAAGAGTAAATGTGCTGAATGGCCACATTATGGGGGATCAGTTTTATACATTTTATATTCCAAAAGTCTTTTAAGATAATGTCAAAAATGATTTCACCCTATATTGTAATATACAATATGAATGAATTCATAAGGTTTTCTTGCCAAAACAGGAAGGGATTTCACCATAGACATTGGATTTTGCTTTAACTCTCCCCAAGGTAATGTTTAGGGGTAGGAAAACAGAAAAAAATCATATTCGCAAACGGTTAGCCCTGTAAAAAAGTTTGTGACTTGCAGCCAAAATTATTCAAAACACATTATGTTTTATAAAATCATTAACTGAAGCCTGATTTCCTTTCAATGTTGACTAAAATATGCATTTAACTCTGAGAGTGGAATGGCCCCAATACCATAAATTACACCCCTAAAAAAAGATAATGTCTGACCAGTGACCCAGGTCACACCCTGTCGACCTTAGCTCTTCTTCAATTCCGTTTTGGCTCAAGGCCACACGGACGGATACATCTCATGCTGTGGGGCGGGCGGAAGTGGAAGAATGTTCAACATTGGAAAGGAAATCAGGCTCAGTTAGATATTTTAAAAACATAAGTGTTTTGAATAAATCCTTACACTGACTGATTTCCTTTTACACCAATGTTGACTGAAAATATTTGCATTAACCCCGTGAATGGAATATTTCAATCAACCCAGAGTGACTCACTCGACGGAGGTGGAGCAGATATTTAGAGCAGGCACAAAGTGCGCAAAGGCAGAAGACCTACACTACAAACATAAAGAAAACAAGGTTCAAGGCTAAAGGCATGAAACATTAAAAATCGGGGAAAGAAACGATAACCGGACAACGGAATACTCCGGGGCGAGCGCACAGTCGGCACCAGATAGGAGACGTTATGTATAGTGAAGTTGGATTTAGTGTTGTTTCATGCCAGGAGAGCCCTTCGCAAACGTTCTCTTGGGGAGTATGTACGTTTCTGAAGTACACTGACGAAACCGTTGTGGGAGCCCTCCACGACATAGCCTCGCAGATCTCGGCAATACTGATTCCGCGGTGTTAGGCCCATGACGACGTGATGTTACGAACGGAGTGGGCTCAAGCTTGGGAAGCTCCTATAACCGCGTTGGGAATCATTAATTACAGCGCTAATCCATCTGGCAATTGTCGCTTTGGACGCGACCATGGGGGGAAGCGTTGTGTAAGAAACAACGAGGTCGTTCGGGCCCCTGAGCGGACTAGTTCTACGTTTGTAGTACTCCATGGTCACGCACGGGACACCACAGGCGATCTTCCCGCTCCGAAGAGTGACATGCAATTCGGGGAAGATAATTGTAGAGGGGCGGAATGAGGATGACTCATTCTTTGCCAGAAAGTCCGGGCTTAAAAGAACCAATTTGGACCCTGTTCCGAGAGAATTCAGACGCCGACATAGAGCAAGAGATATTCTTAATCTACGAGCATCGTCTCCCAGAAGCGAGGAGCGACCAGAAGACCGTCCTGATGGTGAAATGTTTTGTAGAAGCCTCCGCCATCGGTTCGATCGGGGGCTTCACCAAAAAGTCTAAGACAGTGTTAAGGTCCCAGGGAGGGAGCGTCTTCCTGCCGGAGGTTGTGTGTTAAACATCCCCTCTAGGAGGAGACGGAGCGAGCCATCGTCATTAATTGTAGATCCGTCGTCGAAAACCCTATGGACGTAAAGATAGCGACTTAATTATAACAGTCAGGTGGTTTCCAGTCCGCTATCGAAGCGATCAGTGAGAAAGTCGCGATTCAGCTACAGATGCCCGAGTGGGAGACACCTCTCGTCGCTCACACCAGCGGAAGTAGGGTTCCAAGACGCGTAGAGTAAGCGTCCATGGTGGATTTCTTCCTTCGTTTCCCGCGATATGGAGCGAGGGCCGCCTCTGCGAAAACAGAATTCTCGGCATCGGTGCCGGATAATGGCCACGCGGTCAACGCCAACAGCAGATGGTATCCAGAGCGCAGACTGGCGGATCCCTCCGTCGGAAGGGACACTAGGGTCCGGACGGCTCGGTAGACGCAGCGGCAGAGCCGCCAAGCGATCCACCATCGGACGGAAAACAAAGGTTGTTTCGGCCGAGAAGAAGGGAGCGATGAGGATTACACGGCACGGGCTTCCCGCCCGATTTTCGAAACCACCCCCCCCCATTGTGGTAGAATCGGAATCGGCGGGGATGCCATCTTTAGGCCAGTTTGAACCCCGTCAGTCCAGTCTATCGCCAGGAGGTCGACTCTGCGTACGCAACCGGGTGTGAGTCGGGGTGCAGTACAGAGGGAGATGGTGACTCAGGTTCGAGGCGAAAAAAGGCGATCTGAGGAACAAAATCCTCTCGAAGATCTCCCGTACGACATATCGGTTCAGTATCCATTCCGAGGCAGTCATCCTGCCACGAGACTGATCGTCGGCAAGAAAGTTGACGGCTCCCGGAATGTGTACTGAGAGAAATAGTGATTGGCCCAGGTCTTCCCGAACACAACCGATAGCGTCGCATGCAGTTCGAGGCACAGGGACGGACAGAGTCCCGCCCTGCTTGTGGATGTAAGCCACCACTGGTGGAGTTGTACGACCTGTACTAGGGACACTGGAGTGGTCACCATCGCCGCGAAGTGAGCTAGGTACGTCCTTCCACTGCCCACAAGCGAGGCGATTGACATTGGGCCTGAGCCTCGGTCCGGTACCACGTCCCCGAGGCGCCAAAGGTCTTAGGGTGAAACCCCCCCAACCCGACTTCGACGCTGTCCGTCGTGATGACAATATCGACGGGAGGCGCAGGGAAAGAGATCCCCTGAGTCAGGTTGGGGCGTTGAGACCACCATGCCAAGGTGTATGTTCCCGGATCCCTGCATTGAGAGGGATCAGACGGGAATCTGGGTGCTTGATCGGCCGGTAGGGCCGCCCGAGGTGCATTTGAAGCAGCCTCATATGGAAGCCGGGCCAGTACGGGACCAGGTCGACGAGACTGGCATATCAAGCCTAGAAGGCGAAGCCAGTCTCGAGGGGGGGCCTGCGTAAGCAGCGCCATGGAGTCGCAGTTTGAACCCACGACATTCACCCGCGTCGGCAGTCGGTTCTGCAATGCCCGGAAGCAGTTGCAGACGAGCAAACCCAGATCCCTCAGGTCCTGGGAGGGGGTAGGCTCGACTTGTCGAAGTGGACAATGAGCCCAACCTCTGCACGACCTGAACGGTACGGCTGTACAATGTCGGCGTCGCCTGGGGCGACGGAACGTAGCATCACCAGTCGTCAAGGTACATGCAGAGGTTGCCCCCCTGACACCTGAGGAAGGCGCCCACTTCCCGCGTCACCATCGTGAAGACCTGGGAGAGGTGGAAAGGTCCGAAGGGGAGGCCGTCCACTCGTACGACTGGCCCTCGATTGGGAACCGGAGCCGGCGTCGGGGTGGTCGGATTTGCGACTGGGACGTGAAGGTAGCGTCTTCAGATCCAAAGACGACACCCAGTTCCCCTTCAAAGGACAAGCGCAGGGAGGACGCGAGAGATTTCCATCCTGAACCTCTCGGATTGATATACTGATTCAGAGGCTTTCAGTTCAGGATGGGACGGCCAACTCCCCGTCTTCTTGGCGGCCAAGAAGAACGTCGGACCAAAACCCCTGGTGATGATAAGGGGGGGTCTGACTGGGAGATGGAACCCTTCGCAAAGAGCGCCGAGACCTCGTCCCGAAGAAGCTGAGTCTTCGGTTCCCAGGACGGGGGGTAGGTCTAGGGTGGGAAGTCGCCGGGGGATTTTCCGCGGTGTGAACTCTATGCGGTACGCCCGTTCCACCACACTCAGCACCAAGGCGCGGGGAGATGGCTGGCCCGGAAAGAGAGTAGAATGACAATCGCGGACGCCAAAGGCGGTGGTAAGGCTCCCTCCCGAAGGAGGAGGACCCCACGGCCGACGTGCCATCAGGACGAAGGACTTCTCCCCTTCCCAGGCGACTGCTTTGGGAGGGGGGTCGATTCCTCGGCCTGGCCCCCCGGGCTTCGGGGTTAGATAGAAGTGGACGGAGAGCAGCTGCGGGCTTTGGGTTTGTGAGGCGGTCGTCGCTTAGCTCGCTTGGCGGAACGCCGGCTGAAGAAGAGCGAGACCGCTTCTTCTTCGTCCTGGTGAAGATCCCGAGAGAGATCTTCGCCGCAGCATCCTTGAGCGCCTGCACCGACTCCACACGCTCCGCAGACGCAAAGCAGTGAGTCCCCGAACAGAACCCCCAAAGAGGACGTCCCGCGTCGCGGGCTTGGTCTTGGAGAGTTCCGATGCAAGATCGGGGCTCAAGGTGCGGAGGTGTGTGAAGCAGGCGTTCTCGAGTAGCAAGAAGCTCCAGGCGACGCGCCAAAGGAATCGAAGCCTCCGTATGCCGAGGTGTTCACTAGCGAGGGTAGGACAGTCAAAGCATCGGCGGGCTTCGAGGAGGAAGAAAACCCCCCCCCTCGCCCCAAAGAGGATTGATGTCGTGGGCGAGGCCATGGAGGAAAGCGCCTCAGTCTGACGCCAGAGGTCACCGCAGGTCTAGGTGCCTCAGCGGGGTTCCTCCAAGAGAAGGGGGAGGAAGCCAGGCAGGGCACCCTTCTTTGGGCACCCTTGCCTGTTGGCAGCTTGGCTGCTAGGTCAAGATCCATAATCGGGGTCTTCAGGAAGGAGTCGTAGTCCACTTCGGTAGTTCTCAACGATCTGGCGAAAGTTTTCACCGGGTTTTGGGTTACGATGAGAGCTTCTGAGTAACCCGGAGGCGCTTCCACAGAAGACCTACGTCTGTGGGAAGCGTCAACGCCCCTGGCCGCGTTCCGGAGGGGAGGATGGGGAAGCCCAGATTGTAGCTGTCCCTCCTCAGCACGCCGCTCAGGCGCAAAGGCAGGCCGAGAGACTCGGCCGCCCTGCGAGCACATGAGGGGTGCATGCGGGTAGAGGATCCACCTCCTCCTGTTCCGCAGCTGAGGGACGTCGAAGGCAGCGAAGGTGTATCACCTAAGTGACTAACCTCGAGCCCGAGTCCGCCCCGCCGGCGCTGTATTCCGAGACGTCGGAAGTCTGCGGCGTAAGGAGCCCTGAGAGGACGGAGCAGCAACGGAACGAGTGGAAGAAGGCGGAGGGCTAGGGGCCGCCACCGGGGCAGCGACACCAGAGCCCTTCCCGCAGGGACCAAGCCATCTCGTATAGGATGAGCAGCAGGAGCCATGAAGCTCGACTGCACCCAACCGGACCCTGACGAGGGTACAGACCGAGGCGGCATGGGGTCGACACCCCCAAGTCCCAGGCACATAAGCCGAACGGTAGTGGACGGGTACACCGTCCTGCCCCGGCCCGGTACCAGGCTTGTACCGCCGCAGCTTGGGCCAGCTCCCAGAACGGGAGACAACCCGCTGCAGCAGCGGCGCAACTGCCCGCTCGAAAAGCGGGTCAGAAGCAGCCACGACAGCACCTGGTTGCCAGAGGCTGGGCAGCCGACGGCGTAAGAGGTGGCGCGGAGTAGTGACTATAGCCTCGAGGGGCTCCCGCATGCGGGAGCCCCGGGCGAAAAACCATCCAGACTGAACCGCCCCAGCAGTCCAGCTCGAATGCGGGAGGGTAAGCCACGTACGGGAATGCAGCGTAACCTGGAAAGGCAGGTTAGGCTGCAGCGGGTACTGAGTCCCTGCAGGGGTAGGGGTAGGCCATGGGACAGCTGCCCATGCCGGGACGCAGAGGACGGGGCACACACCGGGTACCCCAACCAAGGCGGACCCGCCGCGGAAGCAGGCGCCGGCGGACAAGCACGAGCAACCAAGCAGGCGTAACACGCCATGAGAGGCCCTGAGCCAGGACGAAGTAAGCTGGCTGGCATATGGGGAGAGCCAGCCAGCGGAGCCCCACTCGATACGCCAAGCCCGAAGGGCCCGGTGCGGCGAGAGGCGCCCGGCTGAGGAGGCACGCATGACTCGCCAGGGCTAGCGATGCGGGTGCAGCGGAGCGTAGTCAACACCGCGGCGTCCCCGAGAAGGTGAGAAGGGTTACCGAAGCCAGCGCCCCAGGGTTCGAAGTGGACAACCCGAAGTAAGTAATGGCCAAGTAGTCGCGGGTTTAGAAGTGCCCGAAGAAACCGGTACCGCAACTACGCTAGGTGTGGACAACTGCGGCGATGGATTAGGCCGGGCGACCTGGGCACCACCATACACCTCTCACCACCACCGGAATGCCCGCGGCCGCCAATGCCCCTGGGGGATCGGAAGCGCAGACCGCGCCAGCCGGCACCGGAGCAGCCCCTAGGACTGAAAACAAGGCGAGCCAGCGGCCGAGGATACGCTGAGGAGGCGGCCCGAAGCCAAACCATCAGCGCTTCGCGAAGTAAGCCGAAGCTACCCAACCTTTGGGAGCACCCAGGAGCAGCGGCGGCTGCCTTGGAGCACCCCGGACCGGGCACGATCAACCACCCCCCCCCCCCCTCCCTGTACGAAGCACGAGCGGGTACCCTGCTCAAGGATAGCCAACTGAGATATAAGCCAAGACAGAAAGAGGGGCACCTGTCGGTGCGGGAGGAACATGCCTGTGCACGATACATAGGGATGGGGGGTCCCATTCATTAATGAAGCCGGGCCAGAGAACGCAATGGCGCATAAACAACGGGGCGAGGCGTGAGTTGCTAGATGGAATAGCGATGCGCAATAATAAAACAGTTAAAGAAAAAAACAAGCGTGCCGTGGAGGTCTCCGGTACGCAAACAGTCAAGAAACAAAAACCAACTCGGTAACTGGAGTCACGACGGTTAAAGAATTTTTTTCAAACACAGTTTCACATATTTTATTAAGTATACACAAGCAATATAATACAATCAATATACACACTAAACCATATAACTTGTTAGCAAGCAAGCCCGATTAACAAGATAAAAATAACAAAACTCACACATATAGTCAAGGCAGTCAAAGCAGCAACAGTGCGTCAATGGCTGCTTGGTTACTTTTTACCTGCTACACAGATCACATGATCGCAATGGCGGCAAAAAAAGGATACAAGCACGAGGTCTCCGACGGTGGGTGTAAAAGTCTCCGTTTATTCCGTCCGAAAGTGCGATATAAATCATATATAATCCAGTATATATCAGAAGGTTGGTATAGTAGTTAGGGTATTCCGTATGAGATGACCACTAGTCAGTATCAAAATCTCAGGTAATTTGGCTTTGTTATAAATTTTAGCAGAGCTGCGGTAACACGCGTCCGTCTGGGTTAACAGCCAAAACGGAATGAGGAAGAGCTAAGGTCGACAGGGGGTGACCTGGAGTCACTGGTCAGACCATTATCGTTTTTAGGGGTGTAATTATGGTACTTTGGGCATTCCACTTTCTCGAAGGGAAATGCAATGTTCAGTCAAATGGTGATAACGGGAAATCAGTTTCAGTGTAAGATTTGGGTGATATAGGCCTATATAGGTACTAGGTGAAAACCGTGCATTTTAAGTGCCGTTAAATGGTTACAATCAGTTATAGCTCGTTATGACGTTTGTATTGAACAGAACTATTGACCATTTGGCTCTCAACTGGGATATCATCGGCATTTTAATGTTACTCCTTTGTTTTCATGGAGTGGACCTGCGGCCCGTAGTGCGCAGCGGGGGGTGGGGGGGTTGCGTAGCCAGACCTACCCCCCGGGAAAATAAAGAAGATTTCCCCGATTCTGTACTTTGCATGAGGGATATTAATGTTTTTCCATTTTAGAAGCTAAAATGAGTGTTTCAGAGCCAAATTTCCCCGTTTCCCTTCTTTTCCGTCTTCTCCCTTCCCTTTTTCCCACCTTTCTCTTCCTCTCTTTTGCCCATTCTCTTCTTCCCATCCAACTTTTTCTCTCTTCTTTCCCCTCTTTCTTCCTTCCCCCTTTTTTCTTTCTCTTTTGTCTCCTTTTTCTTTCCCATTTTTGGCTCCCCTTCCGATTTTGTGTGTGTTGGCTATGCCAATTTATGCGGCGGGTAAAAAAATGGGTATCAATGGGGCCCAACTTTTAGGGTCCTGAATTTTTAGCCTGCTTCATGGGAACCGGCATGTAGTTAGTGGCATTTTGATTATTTAATTTTTAAAGATACACTTCATCAGCTTTTACCCTTGCCATTAGGCTTACAAAATGAAAAATACCCTGTAGAATTAATGTCGCTATTCACCACGCGGCAGTGCGGCCGGGCCGTCTAGTTCATGTTATCTTAGTTTGTATTTTTTCCATACATACCATGTGAGGGGGGAGGGGGGTTGGGGGATCTTAATTTTTGTCTGTTTATGGGTCACAAACATACAGTAGTGCTTTTAGACATTTAAAGACCCTTCACAAGCATTTAACTTGCTGCTTAAGGGTCTTAACCAGGCCTAGACATGATTTATTTGGCGGTGCGGAATTCGCAAAAGTGACCTTTTTTCGAAAAAGTGGACTTTTTTTGCTAAAATTGTACCTAACCCCTAAAATGACTTTCTTTTGAGCATTTCAATCACCAAAAAGGACTTTCTTGTCAAAACTTCCCTAAATTTTGGACCTTTTGTGAATTTGCAACCACTGCGTACGACCTACATGTACTGGGCCTGTCTTACTTAACTTAAGTCCGCTATAAAATGGAAAACAATATACTTTCACTTTACGATGGGCCATTTGACTCCCCCCCCCCATGAAAAGAAAGGAGTAACATTAAAATGCTGATTATATCCCATTTGAAATCCAAGGTCCATAGCTCTGTGCAATACAAATGCATAACTGAGTTTGAATGTGTGGAGCAAATAACTGTTTACTCAACTTAACATTTAAATGCACGGTTTCTTTCACCATATATTACCCATTTTCGCTCAAAGTCACAAAATTTTGACGGGTTTCCTGTGCGAACGGAAAGGAATACGAATTCTCTATTTGGTGACCTACCCTTAGTTATCCCAAAAATTATCCCTGAGGAGAGTTAGAGCAAAATCCAAGGTGTATGGTGAACTCCCGTCCTGTTTTGGCATGAAAGCCTTATGAATTCATTCAAAATTGGTATAGTACGCAATATGGTGAAAACAGTTTGTGACCAATTATACGTAAAAACCTTTGACTTTTGGATATAAAAATGTATAACCGACCCTCCATAATGTGGCCATTCCGCACATTTTGAAAGGTCTCGCAACCTCCTAGATTCAACGGTTCTGTAGATACAGTCAATAGTAGTACTTTGTCGCAAAAGGGCGTTACCCGCCAAAAAGGGGCGTGGCCCTTTCAGCCATTTTCGGCGTCAGTGGAATTATGTTACCAACCAAATATTGTTCCTGGACCTTCAATTAGGTTTGATTCCTGAAGAGTTTAGCTCTGGACATATCATGCATACAAAACAACCATGACTACTAAGTAATGTAGGTAAAACTGTTCCACTTTTCACTGAGTTTCCCAAAGGTAAAACCATTTTATGCTCAGGAAAGACTCACTATAAAATTATTATCAAGTGCTATTCACACCCGGTATCATTTGGATTAAATATGTCATATTTGTTGTCTGGAATTGGCAGGAGTTTCTGCATCAAAAGGATGGATCTTGATCTACAATATTTTCGCCAAAAATGAATAAGGGTGAAGGTATTCTTTTTAGAGCATGTGTGTCCTATAGTCGGAGACCGGATATGCGACCAATGGCGCGTCTGAACGTAAGTTGACGGTACAGACAATTGTCGGCTGTGAAGAATAATTGTGAACTTGTAAAGCTTATTGAAACAGAAGTTTACTTACGTGAATTTTGTGTCCGTGCGACGAAAAACCTACTAAAATTGGGGCATGTGTTGACATTTTAAAAATCAATTTTGTTTCGACATGCCCCGCCCAACTGCATATTCAAACCAATCATAGTCCGCGCCCGCTGATATTGACAAATCTTGACATATCGCAATTGTCGCTAATTCTGGGCCCTGACTAGATGGAATTATTGTACACGGTTTTGAGACATGTGTTGTCGAGTGGAAATGCGCGGTAGTCGTGATCATTAAACTGTTAAATTCGTGTGGTTCAAGCCCCACTGTAGTGAACATGTTTTGTCCCTGGGCAACATACTTAATCTCAATTGCCTCGTCGACCCAAGCAAACTCTGGGAAGCTGCTATGAGGAAATTTTACAATCGAACTGCTGATAGGCTTGTGCGCTTTGTAAGGCATGTCTTTGAGCAGCCACTTAGGATGAAGCGAAATGATTGTGACGATTTCGTTGAAGCCGGTGTATAATAATTGGCACAGCGCTTTGAGCCTGTTTACGGGGATTAAGCCATATAAAAACTGGCTATTATTATTAATGATTCTTGTATAAATCCTTTTTCCCTTTTGTTTTTCATACCTGAATACAACAAACCAGGTGTGTTACCTAGCTGTTTCCGATAGGTCCTGAAGTTAGTGTAAGATAGTAAGGTATAAATCCTATTCCCTACTGTTTGTTCCTACCTGAATACAACAAACCAGTGTTGCCAGCCTGTTCCTCCTGGAGGTCCCCTGAAGAGTCGTGTGGATAGCTCGGTCCATTCATCTTGGGTAAATGGAAAGTCTGGCATCAGTTTGGGTCCAATTTTGAACATCGACCTTTGCAAAGTGGAGGGAAAATCAGTTGTGGTACCATTAACAATGTGCATTAGCATTATTAGTATTGTGGGGCTGCATTTGT
Organism: Ophioderma brevispina; assembly: GCA_023653785.1. Lineage (NCBI taxonomy): Eukaryota > Metazoa > Echinodermata > Ophiuroidea > Amphilepidida > Ophiodermatidae > Ophioderma > Ophioderma brevispina. The sequence goes on from JAMKCH010053830.1 coordinate 18,666, forward strand.
AAATCAATTGACACATTGAGACCTCATCAGAAAAATGTAGACATTTGGTTAAAACCTCACCACTATTACTCTTTTGCATCAAATACATATTGCTGTTTTGAATTTTTGAGTATTTTTTTCTCATAAATGAAAAATGTTAAAATAGTGGGGCCCAGTGGTTTTGCCATTATTTTTACATAGTCACACATGCTGTGTCCACACACTGATTTTTGGGAAGAGTCCCATACGCAGTGTAAGGAATGCGCACACATCCGCTTAGACTCGCATATTTGTTACATGGCTGAAGTGCAAAATAACAAGTCGTACATCCCCAATCGTGGGATTGCTTGAAAAAGTGCCAAACTACATGTTTCTTAAAAAAGAATTTATGTACAAGTTTTTGTAAACAATACTGAATGTTTTATATGGCCAAATGGCACAAAATCATTCATTGAAATATGGATGTCCCCCATGGCTTGTGGGCGATTTAATTGGAACCTTTCATCGTTCATTGTTCAAAGTATTCCTTAGCATTGCAGCACATAAATATTCATATTATGTATATCACCCGGTTCTAGCTGTTTAGAAAATTGGTCAATCTTACACAATTTTAACCAACTTGGTTTTTCTCCACTTGAGTGATCTTTTTATTAGCTGATATAGATGTTGCTAATGATGTATCACCATTAATGGTTTGTTAATTTGGCCAATGGCAATCATACTTACAGCCTATCAGTGTCAACTAATCTTACTGTTGATAAATTAACACAACTGATCGGTATAATTAACCCGTATGTCCTTTGGTCTGTGGACACTAATTATATTAATGTTTATAAAGTATTCAATTTCCATATAGTTTTCAGTGTCTGACACAGGTTTTAACTTTCATTAGAATACAGCAACCCAGAATTGACATATGTACCAGTCACTATAACCCACTTTTTAAGCAGCCCAGGACAAGTTCATGTATGTATGCCACAGCATATAGTATGTTTGGAATCAATCTGAGATGCGTCACCCTGCGTGATCGCAGAGTGAGTATTATGCGCCAAGCGTAGCAGCAAATACAACAATGGACCTCTGTGAATGGCCAATCGTGGCTAATAGGATGCCTTGTACTAAGCCAAATGCAGCTGTGCATACGGAATCAAAAAGCATAGCAATTTAATGACACGTCTCAGATTTGATTCCAGGACATAATAATAAGTTGTGAATGCAGTAAGTAAACCTACCTGAATAACATGCAAAGCATTCTGTTCCATGTTTGCTTCCAGGAGATTCCAGACCTTCAGAAATTGCTCCCCCTTTTGGCAAAAAACAGGTTCTCTTGGTACCTGTTACAACAATACAAACCAGGAAACAGAGGGTAGATGCATTCAGTTATAATGGTCTTGCGCCATTAAATCTTTGCACTTAAGGTAATTTTAGTAATAAAACACAGTTACTGGTTCCCCACCACCCAGAAGAAACAAAAATCAAATCGGATTATACTTTGTCGATTTCCACAAAAAAAATTTTCCAATCACATTCTACTAAATTTTGTTGAGTGCATAGATTTGGTAATGATGTAGATAGCATTAACAGGCTAGAAACCTTCCCCCCCCCAAATATATTAAAGGGGCGCATTTTCTTGATCCACAGCATCGTCCCCCCGACTTACCTCTACAAAAATATGAGATTGTTATATTATCTGAAACCGTTAGCCTTAGTAATCCACGGCTTGTGCCCAATATTACGTGCAATTGGGTCATATCGTGAGGAAATTCCCAATTTTGTATTTTTTTTCGTAACGGACAGAAATACAACACAGTGGTCTATGGGGACCGTGGGAAAAGAGCAATGTTCATAACACAAAACTGCAAAGATTGGGATCAACTAAAATTTTGAGAAAAAGCTTTTTTCAAGGATATTCTAAGATTAAGGAATAAAACAGGAAAGATGCTGAACTCACGAAATGGCAACTTTTAAAGGTGCGTGTTCCCATCGTCTATGGGACCCCCCCCTGATTACCCGGAAGTAGTATCGATTTTGATTATCGAGAAAGCGTATTTTTCTCATTGTAGTCCGGAAATTGGCCCTCAAATCCATTTCATTCCAAAGATATAAACAAAAAACCGCCGTTTTAGTGGTTAACCTCAATATGAGCACATATTGAATAGTGGACTTTGCAACATGCATTAATTATTGCGTCTACCATCAAAACGCAAGTTTGTTTCCCATCGGTCTTTGATGGGGTGTATGTTCAAGTGCCATGCTCTCAATCAATTAGAAACACAATACACATAAATCGGAACCAGCACCCTTAACTGATGCATAACATATTGTAACTTGTCAGTTAATTTAAATCACCTGTCAATTTAAACTTTCAAATACCCTTCCACTGAAGCATTAACTAGTGAATTTCCTAAACATGTACCTGGTATACGAGCCTTTCTCAGCTTCCTGAATATGTTCCCTCCCCAATCTGATTCATCTTGTTACAGCATCCATTTCCTCATCAGTTGCCACCCTGGAGGAAGAAGAGAGGAGACAAAGGATAACCTAACGAATGGAGATTCAAGGCCGGGCCCGTAAACAGGATTTTAGGGGAGGGGCGAATTCTTTTTCAAAAGGGGACTTTAACCCAAGATGCAAGGGAGGGCAACTTGGCAAAAGTGGACCGAATGTTAAACTTTTTCGACAAAAAAAGCATTATTAAAAAATGTAATTTTGGCTTCAATCCAATAGCAAATCTGTTTTTGTTGGACCCAGAACCCACCCTCCTCTTCACACCCTGGTACAGGCCTGGATTTCAAGCTAATCAAGAAACCCTAGAAAAGAATGAAACCTTTTCATTGCAACTTTTGTCATTGGCTATAAAACCATATCTTTAGTTATATAGTACGAATGTTATTGGCTATACTACAGGCAATTTTTACAAATTATACGTAGCTTGTTGATAAAAAACCACCATTGATCAGTGTGTATGCACTAATACTCTTGTTGATCTTCGTTCTTACCTGGTCATCCAGTGCTCAGGAATTTCCCCTAAAACAACAAAAAAAAAATACATTAGTAAGCTGAATTGATAGACCTTCCACAGAATAACTGAGGAATTGCATGCAACCTAAAAGCTCAATTTAACCCCTATTATGAACAAGCGACCTAACATTATGTTGGCACAATACTATTAAATTCATTATTTACTGTGTAGGCCATGTGTGTGTGTGTCGTGTGGATGGCTTCTTGGAAATGCTGGTGTGTGGTTCTTTTGTAATTACAGAATTAGACTTGTTGCCTTATGTGACTTGTGGGTTCTTTTGGTTATCTACACAAAGCAAGGTACAGGAAAATGCACAAATTAAGTAACAAAAGGCATCTTGTGTGTCTAAAAAAGTCACAAGATCCCAAATAGCACACAGACATTCAAAAAGGCACACAAGTGCATCACACAAGTGTGGCGGGCATGTGTGCATCCATGCGTGGCACACGTGTGATTATCACAGTTCTTGTGATCAATAAGATTTATGAAATACAAGTTGAAATGAGGAAGTGATACAATTTCCTGATTCTAAGAGTTTTAAATAGTTCAATTGACTATTACTCTTTCTGGAGTTTTTGGCTGATTTTCTTGAGGCACCAGTAGATAAAATCAAACACAAAATAAGCCAATTTAATAATTTAATCTAATCTACCATCACAGAAGTATTAGAGGAAGAAAACGATGTATACTAATCATGGAAAAAAATCCTCCCTACTTCCCTCCCTTCCTTGAAATTGAAGGTAACCGGTAATTTTTCGTAATATCAAGCCAACGGCTTATACTTGTTTCCAAGGCTTCAAAGATGCCCCGCGGCTTATAAACCGAAGCGGCTTATACGTTATGTTGAAGTTTAAATTAAACCCACAAGTGAGTGGCTTGAAACAACTATAAAAATTAAACCACCGACATGCTGAAGTCCTCAATAACCAACTTGGCGTGTGGTAACATCCTTTCTTGTGTGAATTTTGCCCACGTTGATAATTGATCAATATGAAGTACACTTTCAGTTGAGACTCTAAGTATATAAACTTTAAAAGCCGCATTGAAGGCGGCATCGTCGTATCAAATGACAGACATGAATCAACTATTTCGAACGCCCACAGACAGACAATACCGTACTCACAACATCGACCAGCTGACCCGCTCGAAATCGCGCCAGACAGACCATACCGTGTAATTACTCTCAACAATCGACCAGGCGGTGGAACCAGCCAGATCGAAAACATACCCCTTGTGTTCTTGGCCATCAATGGAAATTTCCCCATGTAATTTTAACAACTACAAAAACTTTCCGCATAGGTTAATTCTGCAGCTTTTTAAAAAAATTTCCAGCCCTAGCTGTTTTTAAAGTTTTGTGTATGATATGAATATTACCTTTATGCTAGTTTATTAAATGAAAATATTACATTTCATATTGTTCTTTTTTTTTTTTTTAAAAATATTTTTTTTCTATATATTAAAAGGACGTTTTTAACCATAAAGGTCAAGTGACCTCATGGCATGCATGCCTAAATCGCTGTCATATCACCTAGGGTAAGCAACGTAGGCCCGGTCCCGTTCTTGGATGGGAGACCAAAGGCAAAGATAGGGACGAACTATTTTTAAGTTTGCGACTAAATGTCTCGTCTTTGACATGTCTTGTTTTTCTCTCTTAATATTATTTACTAAAGCAACACCCTGCCTGTTAATTTTGGAACTAAAAGAGCACGTTTTTTCAGTTTTCACATTCTTTTTTCTCTGTACTTGAACAGTATTGTAAGGGAACTCACCTGCACCAAGACCGTTGTTATAAGAATTTCTTCATTTGTTTTTCATTTTTTTTCAAAAGGAGCTAAACGATTACAAAATAGAAACTGACGCTATTAATAAAAAGACTGATATTTTTTTAGATTTTTAAGGTGTTTTTTTATTTTTTTTGTTTTGTACTTAATATTTCATTTGCGTTGTAAAATAATCATTTTAATCTATGTTGCTAGAAGCTAAACGATTACAAAATGGAAACTGAACTCTATTAACCCTAACACGGCCGAGAGGCATTTGAGAGCCAACGAAAACGTGTCCTGTCGGAAAATGGCTTTCGTTGCATCTGGGCCGTCAACAACTATTTTTGGCGCGCAAATGACTCGCATTTTGCCCTCATTGCATCTGGCCCCTCTTCCGGTAATGACAGCTATGTTTTCCGTTGCACCTTCTTGGGCCGTCTTCCCGGCAAATGCCGCGATGTTTTTCGTTTGCAGCATCTGGGCCGTCTTCCGGAAAATGACGCGATGCTTTTCGTTGCATTTGGGCCGTTATGACTGGAATGTGCGATGCTTTTCACTGCAATTTCGGACGGTTTGCCCGAGAAGGCGCGAAGGCCTTTTCATCATCAGACGGGGGACACTGTGTACAAAATAGGAATGCCCTAGACAATTTCGATTTCGTGGTGATATTTAGCGCCACCCATTTTCCGATAAGCCTACTTTTTTTAATTAATGCATAGCGTATTCATGACGTAAACCGGGAGATGACGTAGCATAATAGGGCCACGCACGACTATGAGTAGCGTTATAGCGCCACTCACGACTGGCGAACTATAAGCTATGCAAATTTTCAGCAGATCGGTGTGCAGTACGCATCATTTTTTATTTTTTTATTTATTTATTTACCTGTTTTCTATTGCATTCGCAAGCGATGTTTCTCGTTGCATCTGGCACGAGTCTTTCCGGTAAAAATTGCGCGATTTTTTCGTTGGCATCTGGGCCGTCTTTCCGGAAAATGACGCGATATCGATGTTTTTCGTTGCATTTGGGGGTTGGGCCGTCTACGGGAAAATGACGCGATGTTTTTCGTTGCATCTGGGGGGCGATAATTGACTTGACGCTACTTATTCCTGTGCGGGAAAAACGGCCGAGATGCAATGAACGCCAACTTTGCCTCTCGTTTTGGATCTGGGCCGTTAAAATAAAATAATTGCCCTTTCGTTGCAATTTGGGGCCGTCGGCCGGCAAAACTACACGGTCCGGGTTTTAGGGTTAATAAAAAGAACCTGATTTTTTTTTAAATTATCCTACAAATATTAAATATTTTTATTCATAATTTTAAAAAAATCGTGCGTACTTAATATTTAATTTGCAAATTTTGAAAATAGCCTATCATTTATATATACCTAATAAGAAAACCACCCGACACCCAGATAAATGTTATATAAAAACATAATGAATGAGATAAAAAAAAGTAAACACAATAAAGTTAATCCAAACATTGCAAAATTAAGTGGAAAGTAAACTAAGATATGATTATGCAATAATGGTATTGTCGGAGTGGATTCCCGTATCCGTATGTAGTCCCTTTGGACGTGGTTAGTTCTGTTGGTAATGACTTCCAACAGGCCCCCCGTCTTCCTTGGTATTAAACGCTTTCCGCAGGCCTAGCTTCCATGGAGGATACGACATTTACTAGTCAAGGGTGGCCGAAAACCAAAATTATTCGCTTCTTAATAAGGATAAATGTTATATAAAAACATAAATGAAGTAGAGATAAAAAAAGTAACAACAATGAAGTTATACAAAACAATTTTGGCGAAATTTGTGAAGCAGTAAATTAGATATGATGATGCTGATAGTGGTATTGTCGGAGTGGGTTTCCGTATCGAGAGCGTAGTCCCTTCGGGACGTGCTAGTTCCGTGGTACGAATCCAACAGGCTCCGTCTCCTTGGTAGTAAACGCTTTCCCGCAGGCATAGCTTCCATGGAGGATAGTGCACTAGTCAAAGGGCGCCGACCAAACCAATAGTTAGTCTCTTCTGCATATTTATTATGACACTATCGATGCGGTACAAAAATAAAGCCACTGCTTGTGAAAACATACCTAAAAAAATACTTAACGAAAGGTTGAAAATGGAATTTTCGGCGTATTTCTTGACTTTGCTTCCATGGATTTTCAGGTTCATGTGAAAATATTTAAACTATTTTATAAAATATAAACAAATCTCATGTGCGACATCAATATTGAACTGTAAATATGCTTATAAACATGAAAATAATCGTGGTTCTCTATGTACAAGCAACGACGTTATAACACGATCCTAATGTCGGCCGTCGCTGGTGCGGCTTTATCTGGCGGTGCGGCTTATACTTTAAGGTCTGAATCTTAATACCGCGATTTTTAGCCCTGCGGCTTATACGCCTCGCGGCTTATATTCCGAAAATACGGTACTCTTTGACAAAATAATGTACGCAACTAAGTAAGAATTCAGCTATAGCACTCATGTTGGATTTACTTTTGGGACTTTTTAAATTTATTACACACATACATTTTGAGAAAAGTGTAGCCCCTTACTCTTAAACTATTAGTAATATCTACGGTAATCCTCATATATTAGCTTACAATTTTTGAAAATAGGAACTAATCGCTCTTCTGATAGATACATTTGTCAAACTAAGATTTTCTGAGTCCACTAATTAAAAAATTATCCCTGAAAAAATATGAAACCATCAATGAAGTCATAATGTCTGTATGATTTTGAAAGGTGTGTGATGAAGAAAGGAAACCACAATAACAAGCATTCAAGAGCCATTAACCCATGCTTGTTAGGTTACAACTTGTCATAAAATGACAACTTGATATTGACAAAATGAAAAAGGCACCATATAGGCATCATATCAAATAGCAAATTGACAATGGGCTTTAGCAGGCAAAACATCTAAATTGCCATAAAGCAATGCAAATATCTTTACTGGCAAAATTTCAAATTTGCAGTTTTCTTATTTTCTAGCCTAGGTTCATCAGCTAGAAATTTGCAGTAAAGTTTTATCATTGCCTAGATTTATATGCTAAAATTTGCAAATATGAAAAATTGGACCATGATCAGTCACATGCCTTTAAAAACACATAACACTACCAACATGACTAGAGCTACAGAAGTTCAAGATTTAGTTTGTTGCACACTAACCCGCACATGCCCGACTTAAAAAGAAGCATTTTTATGCATTAGCAAAGACGACATGTGATGAAATGTGTACATAAAAGTCGCATCAAAGTATTACATCACAGCACAGGATGTAGAGAGACAGAATACAGTCTCAATAGGTCAGCAACTACCGAATGAGATATAGTAACAGCAGGGGTGGATTTAATTTTTCTCTCTAAACTGGCCCGTTCGGGCCAGTGAACTTGGAAACCTACTGGCCCTGCATGAACTAACTGGCCCCAACCATTTTCCATCCTATCAATGCCAGTATTGTCAGATATTTTGCTAACGTCCAAACTTGATAACTGGCCCAAATGTCAAAATACAATAGAGCCCTATATTTGAGCCCTCCTTCCTGGGGTGCTGATTTTACCAATGTATTGGACTTGGACCTGCAATTTAGTCACTTAGAGGTTTGGAGATTATGGAAGCTGACCATTCCCCATGAAATAAAATTTGTGATTTTGTGTCAAAGGAAGTTAAAGAAGCTTCAGAGAGGCTTGAACTGGGGGGGGGTTCTTGAACGACCGCACATACCCGTACCGTCTTTTTAGATCAGTGCCCCCGGGCCCTCAGATTCTGTGTCTATTTGTCTGTTTTGGCATTTACTTTCCACTTAATTTTTTCCATCCCTACATTTTTAAGTTTAAACAGTACAAAATAATAATTGTTTGTTAAAATAAATGTGGAAAAATTACCCTTCATGTTCTACAAAACATATTGCTCTTCATTGTCCCTTTACATACTCGCTCTTTGAATCTTTTTATTGCTAGGGAACGTCTTTCCGGGGCACCCGGCCAGTCTTGGAAGCTACGCGTATGTTAAACTTTTAAGACCCCTTTTCAGCATCGTGTCACCACCAAAGACCCCATATCTTTTTTAATTTCACCCTAAGACCCAGGGCCCATATTTTGTGACATTTTACCACTGTCAAACCCACAGCCCCTTTTTTTGGAAGATCTGAAAATGTTCACACCATAGTCCTCTATTTTTTCGAACCTTTGCAAAAAATCACCTAAAGACCCAATTTTTTTTGAAATTTTGCAAAATTTGTCCACTCTCGGAAAATCTCCTATTTTGGGGCAATTGGCTGTCTCTCACCCAAGACCCTATCTTTCAGTCCTTTGTCACCGAAAGCCCTGGGTTTGGAAGCGCGAACCTTACACCCATATTCCATTTCATATCCCCGTGTGTCTTTCTAATCTGTGTTTCTGTAGCTAAGGCCTGGTCGACTGCAATTGGTCAAGAACACGCCTCGGCATGTCAACCTAGGACCTACTGGCCCTCACTCGTAGCACATAAAACACTCGCCTATAACCGTCTGTGTTAGAGAAGCTGTGCCAGTGGGATTCGGCACTGAATACGTAACTGATGACTTTTGAAAAACAAAATGCATGAAATATTAAACAATGCTGACGCTTTTGAGGCAATTCACATAGAGGAGGTGAAACGGATTAGTACTAAGACATCAGTAACCTACCAAACCTACATTTCTGAAATTGAAAGACCTGGCCCAACGGGCCAGCTCAGTTAAAAAAAAAAGAATTTTACTGGGCCCGGCATGAATTTCACTGGCCGCGGGCCAACGGGCCAGTGCTAAATCGAGCCCTGCGTATACAGTACAATGACTATACTCTTTCATGCATGGAAGTGGAGAGGGACATTACCATTTTCTTCATCATTTCACCATGTGTATCAACAACCTATGACACTTAATTCTTTGCAGATGAAAAGAGTTGGATTAACACACTTATTTTACCACAAAATTGTCAAAATTGCCACATTTGTACGCCTATTAAAAATCAGCAGAAAAAATTCCTTCTGATCGGTCCACATTTGCTTAGTTTGGCTCTGGCAGCTCCAAAATAAGCTCCAAAATTGTTGACAGATTTCGTAACTTAAAACAAACTACTTCAGGGTCATTCTTCCTAAAAAGTGCCAGTTGGTTTATTATTGAGAGCGAAATAAGGGTCAATAGAATGACTTATTAAAATGGTACATGCTCAAAGTATGGGTTCGGATGGTGCATTTCTATTGCTGTGACTCACTCTCAACTTCATGTCCGAATAGGGTAAAACTCTTGCAAACCACATTATCTGGACAACCATGGTACAACGCAATGTTTATACAATGAGGGAACCGTCACTGACTGGTGGCATAGGCAGGTTAGCATACAATACCTGCCGGTGTTTCTGAGAACCACTAAGTCTCCTTGTGGTACAGATATGTGTGTAGTATAAACATATATGTGTGTGGCAAAAATGAAATGAGTGGAATAAAACAATAACACCACAGAGTGTTAGTATGTGTACTACCATAGGTGGAACATTATACATTACATAAAAATGTTTAGATTACAAACATGGTTAAGTCAAGATTTATTCTTTCCCAGAATAAGAATTTTATCATCATCTTCTCATATGATCAACATATACTTCTCGTGTTATGATTCTCTATTGTTTTCAGAGTGCATTATTTTTCACGAATACACTAGTGCCTTGTCAGATGAATGCACGGGTTAATCAGATAAAAATTTTTTGCACAGGTCTTCAGATACTGCACGGCTGTCACCCCACAAGTCACAAACTTCTCGTAGCAATAGAAATACCGTTCAAGCACGTGATATGACTTACTGCCCTCAATATCAAGTTAATATGTCTGCAACTATATATACCCTCTACGAAACTTAGTTCTACAATCTATGGTTCATCCATGACTAGATTATGGTGTTGAAAAAAATATGGTTCTCGTATAAAGTAGTAGTTGAATTTCACATGCGCAGACCATTCCAACTAATGTGATTTGTACTGTTTCTTCCCGAAACGCGTACATCTTAATTAACGAGAACAGTTTTTTTGTTATTTAAAATTAAATATTGATTAAATATTAACCTTCCCTTATGTTTAATGTGTCAAGTTCGAAAGCCGTTCAGAAAGTTTAGCTGCTCACATGCAGTGACGTCAGCGCGAGATTTGCTGGGCGCACCAGTAAACGCATGCGTGGCTTAAAGCGACGGCGTTTTACACTCGCGCACAAAGATGACATACCTTGACGCATGCGTAACAGCTGTTGTCAATATTATGACATCACTGCATGGAGGTTAGAGAAATGACTATATCATGTTGCATATACTAGTAGGCCCATAAGAAAGAATTAAGTTACTTCAAGAAACCCAAAATTCACAAATAAATCGTTCAATGCAGAACCCAGTCATAATTTTGGACATGGTCTGCGTTGGTCGTTAACATCGAATCAGTGGGCGTTGGAATTGGAGAAAAAAAATTCATATGCATTATATGCAAATCGTCACTGATGGGTTTGTTTGAAAAAAAGAAGGGCAGTGAGAAAAGTGTATCTTTCTTTTAATAATCATTGAAGCGTGTCATCACTATGGGTTTTTTTTTGAAACTGCCAGACAGAGAGGTGCGAGAAAGATTAGCCACTCTAAGTATCTTAGAGAGTCTGATCTTTCTCGCACTTCCAGATCATTTTCAAAACAAACTTAATCAAAAATGAATCTTAAGCACTATGTATAGAGTATAACTTTGGACATCATGTTGGAGTGAAAGAAGTGTTTTTACTTTATTTTAAAAACTACTCAAAATTTTCTAAATTATGTTAATTATTAATGTCTAATGTAATGATTGATTACTATTGTTTTCTCCAAAGTATATGACGGTAAGGACAGCCTCAGATGCCATTCGACAGGATAATCGAACGCGACCGTATGGGTCAGGCAGGCAGCCCGAGAGCTCGAGGGCTTGCCCGCACTGACCCATACGGTCGCGTGCGCTTATCTCCTGTCAATGCACTTGGCTAGGTCCTTATCATATTGTACGTACAAATGTACATTAAACTTCTCCAATAACATTACGTAATTGTGAACACAGACGGCTGAAGGGCAATAGCTGCAGTGATACATCTGTGTGCTGCCATGTATTAGGATGACTCCTAATTTACTTTCCCTGAGTCATTGGCTCTTAAAATGTTTCTTCAGGTGACTATGTCGCCTGACCACAACAATGTGCCCATTACTAACCTGGTCTGCTGCCTGACCATATTTGGCCAGTCACATTCTTCGCATTGGCATCCAGGTGTAGCGACTTCCAGGCAAACGCCATCTCGGGCAGGAAATTCTCACCGAGAGCTTTGCGCAGCATGGAGTAGAGTGCTTCTGTAAAGACCTGATGAATGGCAAAGGTTACAAAAGGTGACGTTATTACAGCCTGAGATCGGTAGGTCGTGGATTTGATTCCCACGTCGGCACATCCTTGCAAATTTTTCATGTTGGGTTGTCTCGGCTTGGAATTTGCTTAAATGTTGTAAAATGACTCATTGTAACACATTGGGTTGGTAAACTGTTTCTTCTTTCCTAATTAATGTGCTCAGTTTCCTCATGTATCAAGCATCGATCGCCATCGTGTTTATGCATTCATGTGTGATGCGTGATTCTGTTACCTACAAATGCAATCATGTTTATTGTTTTTTGTTATCACTTTCTTAATTTCCGTCATTATATACACTAATATTTTACTTCTTTCCAAAGTAATATCAACTTGATTCAAACCAGTAACAAATATTTTATATTTTATTTGTAACCAACAAAACAAACAGCCTACCTCATAATTATGCGCCCTTTGGAGGATGCTCTTCTTCTTAGGGCAGTGTGTCTCTCCGAGTTTGGTCAAGGCAGGATCCAGCTCCTCTGGGTTGTCAAAGTTTGTTATGACGTTATGTATTGACTTCATGATCTGCAGGGCATGATCAATGAACCTACAACTCTCCTAGAAATAAAAAAGAACAAGACATTTATTAGCAGAGTATTTATAGAACAATTCCTATTTCAGATGTGGAACCAAGCCATTGGACATCTTGTCAACAGTGTATTAACTTACAATAGCTATTTGTCGTAGAAGTGCCATGTAATAGGATTCATTGCCCCAGCAATCGGTCCAAACAAATCATAAGGCTTATAGTGCGGGCAATTCAAACTTTTTATGTGTCCCGTGCCCTGTGATTTGTTTGGACTGATTGCTGGGGCAACAAATCCTATTATGTACATGGCACTTCTACAGCAAATTCATCCAGATTCTTTGCCATAGTTTTGTAGCTAGTCCTGGGTAGACATGAAGTACTTTCCTCAGACATACCTTTGCTGGCCAGTACTCCTTGCAGTATTGCCAACAAAAAATTGGTTAGGTGCAGCACTAGAGGGCAAAAAGTAGCCCAATTTTTACCTTAACCATGGGTTTAGTTAAACCAAAGTTTTAAATCCGGTTTTGCTCCAATAAATCCTCACACAGCAGTATTGCCGAGTGTGAGATGTATCCGGCCACCCTCGTTTAGCGGGGACAAAACCGGATTTAATACTTTGGTTTAACTATCTAACTTTGTCCAAGCTAAACGGGGGTGGCCGAATTCATCTCACACTCAGCAATACTGCTGTGTGAGGATTTATTGGAGCAAAAGATAATTGACCGGATGCCCTTCCTGATGCCAATCCACAGTTTTCGGCAGTGGGCCCAGCCTTTAGGCAGATTGAACCATGCCCACCATGCAAGGCAGCATGTGCTGGATGGCCACCATTAGCTCTCCTGAGCTGACACCCTTGTAGGTAGATCTTCTTTTTCATTCTACCAAGGTAACCAGCTACCCTCCTCATCAGATTTCCTTAGAAACCTGATGGAGTGTGGGTTAAGCCACCAACAACTCGCCTGGGACAAGTAGTAACTGGTTACCAGATACCATATCAGGCCCTCAATAAACCTGACCTGACATTCTTCTATGGGACAAAAAAAATCGCCGCTACCTGCGGCAACCCACCCAAAGTAGCACTTTGACGAGGCACTTTTTAACCGTCAAAAGTACCCAATTAGCGGCCTTAGATGCAGTGTTTGGCAACACTGACTCGTGCATCACATAGATTGATATTGTAATACACCACCTATGTGCCCAGTCAGGCATACCTGTGTATTTACTAATCAAATTAGACACGTTTAGAAGAAACCTTTCTCAGGCCTAAAGAAGAATAACATAGTGCACTGCCCGCTTGCCCGCTCTGATGATAAATTTAAACGTCACTATGCAATCATGTTAAAGAATGGCTAGTGGTGACCGCCAAACGGCAAAGCATCAGCCAATATATCGTTCTACTGTCACTCTTGGGCTGCCACCTTGCCCAAAACGGTAAATCACATTGAGTCAACTCGGAGCGGTGCCGCTCATGACGTAGTTCCAAGCGATAGCGCCGCTTGATTATAATAGCTCATTCCTGCAAGCAGCATACACCAGCGGCTTGCGCTGACATCAGCGCCACACACTATGTAACTTTACTGGGGTTTTTGATAAACAATATGGGATTTTCTTCTGATACCACATTTCAAATTTGATGGGGGACTGTATATACAGCCTTCAATAGGTCACCCATCTTACAATCACCTATATATTATTTGTTTTAGATATTTAATTTGATGGGGATCAAATAAAATCCTTCCCCTAACCGATGCTAAAATAAGACGATTTTGTATACCTTGGTACACGCTCATCCATGTTCCTTCATCACCGGACACACATTGCCACTTAAGCACAGTTTTTTTTTGGGGGACTGGTAGCCCAAGGGGTTCATTCATCATACGAAGAACATGACGGCTGAAAATAACAACAGAATATTATGACAAACGCAATTTGACGGCATTATACCGAAGAAATGCAAGTGGTGAAAGAAGTTTTCAACCATGATTCTATTTTATAACTCGAAGACCAGACACTTGTGTTATTGATTGGAGGAGTTACCGGATTCCCGGGGGGGGGGGGCACTTGTATTCAAAGGTGGCTATGATGCCTGGCAAGAAAACCCCCCCCCCCGCCGGTAAAAAAAAAAAAGGGGCTCTTTTTTCCAATACAGCGATGTACGCGCGTACAATGATTCAGTATGTCAAAAACAATATGGGCCAAAAGGTATGTTTTTTTCTTAACCCTGCAATTGTTATGTACTGTTTAGGTCTAATAATCACATTAAGCAGAGATCAAAAATTAAAAAATACTGGTAAATGGGAAAGCAAGCAAGATCCATAAAGGTTCCTTTGTAGGGTCTGTTTTTAGAGTCGGTGGAAATATGTTTAGGGTGCATTTCGTAAGCCTGTGTTCACGCATCATATCCACGTTTTAATACAAGTGGCCCCCTGGCTGGAATTCCCAAATTCATAGTAAAAATGTTCAGATGACGTCACCTACACACACACATATCAGAAGGTTTGAAATGCTAAATTTCAAACCTGAAGGAGACCAAGTGCTTTAACTAAGCAAATTAATGGTTCACATGAATCATGATACAGACATTATAATCAATATCAATGGACAAAAGTGAGATTTGCTTATTATTAAGGTACCAAATTGAACTTTTTTTACAAAGGTCTATAACGCAAATGTTCTTTTTTAAATTTGGCAACAAGCTTCTTGCTGCTCAAAAACCAGGCAACTAAATTAGCCTGTCTTTTAAACTTTGCACAAGTTTCTTAGTGTGCCAAAAGCACAAAAATAAATGGACATTCCTGTTAAGACCCATTTTTTTTCGTAGATCCTCAGGTTTTGGACACTGAAAAAACCAGCAAAATCAATAACAAAGGGTCAATTTCAGTTGTTACAGGGTAAAGATTCTAAGTTTCCTCCCATTTGAATAAAAATGCTGTCAAATTATTGTGGAGTTCAAAAGGATTCAAATAGGGAATAGTGTTGACTGTCTTACATCCTTAGTTCAACTTGATAAAATAATAAAATTAAAAAAAAAAAAAAAAAACATCTGTGAAGTTTTGCGATGATAATGAATTTAATTTTTATTTGGACAAGCTAGCTATATGTGATCATAATTTTGCTTAAAATACAGGGACCCTTTCTACATACTAACATAGCTTGTTTGAACATGTGTAACATGTAGAGGTCACAAGAACACGGGTTGTATTCTTTACAACATGATGGGGTGACAGTGGTCCTACTTTCTCTGTTATTTCCAAGATTATACTGTCTGAGTCTACAGTCATTTTTTACTTATTTTTGCAGTTTTTAGCCCACTCTGAAATTTTAGGCTTTAGATATATAAACTATATACCTTTTCTTACGCTGTAAAACAGTGTAATTTCCAATAACGGTCATTCTAATTTAAATATTCGTGACCAGTTTTAGCCTTTAGACAAGTCTTTGTCCGATGTGCGTATATATTGTTGTCCTCGGACCGTTAAGGGAGGGCGGGTCTATTTTCAAATTAAAAATTTGAGTCTACAATCTATTGAGATTATAGCGTGACATTAAAATGTAAACTTTCACAGCTTTTTTGCTTTTTTGTTTAGGTAAATAGGACATTCCGTCAAATTTTATGATCGATTTAAGCCAATCAAATCTCGCTCATTTTATCATTTTTGTTACATTTGTAATGTAGAAAGTGCTCACCCTGTATTTTTGCTTTTGTTTGAGGTAAATAAGACATTCCGTTCAAATTTTATGATTGATTTAAGCAAGCAAATCTCGCTCATTTGATGCATTTTTGTATACATTTGTATGTAGAAAGTGCTCACCCTGTATTTTTAAGCAAAATTATGATCACATATTACTAGCTTTTTCCAAATTAAAACATTAAATTCATTATCATCGCAAAACTTTACAGATGGGGTTTTGGGGTGAAAGCCATTATATCAAGATGAAACTAAGGATTTAAGACAGTCAACACTATTCCTTATTTGAATCCTTTGAACTCCACCAATAATTTGCAACATTTTTTATTCAAATTGGAGCAACTTTAGAATATTACCCTTGTACAACTGAAATTGACCCTTTTGTTATTGATTTTTGCTGTTTTTAACCCATATCTCTGAAATGTTAGGCTGTAGATAGTATAAACTATACCTTTTCTGAATCCTTGCATGGTTAGACAAATAGTGTGGTATACTTTTCAACACCATTGGATCTATTTAAAAATTTTACCCTGTACAAATAAGCAGACTATTGCTCCTAAACATTTTTGTAATAGTCTACAAATACAGATTGAGGAAGGGGTAGACAAGAGGCTTAAAGAAACCTACTTCACTAAGTTACGTGAATATCTGAGCAACTGCTTTTGTCAGACTACTTAGAAGTGTGTACATCTTCCTTTAAGTTTACTATTTTTGTAACTGCATATGTATTTGTGTGTGCGTGTGTGATGGTGAGTATGCGTGTGTTTGTGTGTGTGTGTGTGCTCGGGTTCGCACTCAGGCAAAAACATTTCTTTACAGATAACTTCAAATTTGAAAAGGTTTCCTCCGATTCCCATCTTTGTAACAGCCATATTGAAAAGCCCCCTCTTGTGATGGGAGCTTCCAGGGCCTTATGCAGGATTTATTTGGGGGTGCGGGACTTCGAAAAAGTGGACCTTTTTTGGTAAAAGTGGACCTCGACCCCCTAAAACGGTCCCTTTTGAACATCTCATCACCAAAAAGTGGACATTCTTGTCAAAATTTCTCTAAATTTTAGACCTTTTATGCAAAAAGTGGACTTTCCCCTTTTGTGGAATTTGGGGGTGGGGGTGTGGGCACCACACCCCCGCACTCCTCCTGCGTACGGGCCTGGGAGCTTCTAAAAGAGAAACATATCTTAATTCTCCTTTTTTTTTTTTTAACAATAATCTCCTGTGTGTGGACACCATATGACATCACGTCAGATGATGATAATCGGCGGCACTCCCTGTGTTTTTCCATACGTACGTTTAAAGGTGACTTATAGCAACTGGCAATATCCCCCAAGACTATTAGTCCATATGACGTCATAATGTCAAAACACAAAGTGTTATGATGAAACAAAAACGTTTTATGTTTCAACATTCTAACAAATATTCTTTAGCAAATACAAGGATTTTTCATATGTACTTTAGTCTAGCTACTACGTAATTATGCAAAAAAAATTGTTTTTCTGATGGTGTAAAATTTGAAAACTTTGAGGTCACGTGACCCCGAAACGGCTGATAGCCCCAATTCTTTTTTCTTTTAAATCAAAGAACATAATCTAAATATCATTTCCTCATCTGCACAAAACCAACAATTCACCGTTTTGGATTCTATGATCTGTTAAAATTGGGTCTAAAAAGATGGGTTTTTTAACATTCCAAAAATGAAGCATTTTAACATGGCAACAGGTGGCCAAATAGCAACACTGGTGAACAATTTTTCGTTCACATGCTCTGAAAGGATATGGCTATGCAAATATTTATTTGTTTGGTAAAAATGTTTCATAGTCCGTCATTACCAGTGCATTGAATTTCGCATATTTTTCATTATGAAAAGTGTCATTTTACTTGTTACTGGGGTACCATAACAACAATTGACTGTTGCCATGGCAACAGACATCTGCTGAATTTTTAAATATTGTTTCAGTAGGTTTGGGCCAATGGCCTGTCATCTGGCAAAGTTTTAAAAAAAATCTATTTTTTTTTTCGTGTCCAAAACCTTGAGGATCTACAAAAAATTGGGTCTTAATAATCCACCATTTGTAACTAATCATTCATCCACCATTCATACACCAATCACCCATCAATCATCCATTAATCAGACATATATCATTCATCCATCAATCTACCAATCATCCATCAATCATCCCACAATCATCCCTCCACCATTATCAATCCACCAATCATCCATTAATCAGACATCAATCATTCATGCATCAATCATCCACTAATTATACATTCTTCAATCATTCACTAATCATCCATCAATCATCCACCAATCATTCACAATCATATCATTCAAACATCAATCATCCATAAATTATCCACCATTCATAAGTAATCACTAATGAATCCACCAATAATCCATCCATTAAGCATCCAAGAATTGTACATCAATCATCCACCAATAATCCAATTATCCATCAATCATACAGCAATCATCCAACAATCATACAGCAATCATCCAATAGTCATACAGCAATCATCCAACAATCATCCACCCATTATCCATGCAATCATACATCAATCATCCAACAATCGTACATCAACCATCCACCAATCATACATCAACAATCCACCAATCATACATCAATCATTCATCAATCATCCACCAATAGTCCATTAATCATCCAACAATCATACACCAATCATCCACCAATTATCCATTAATTAGACATCGTCCATTAATCATTCACCAATTATACATCAATCCTCCCACAATCATACATCAATCATCCAACCATCATCCACCAATTATCCATTAATTAGACATTGTCCATTAATCATTCACCAATTATCCATCTATCCTCCCACAATCACATCAATCATCCACCAATCATCCATCAATCATCCACCAATTATCCATCAATCATCCAACAATCATCCACCAATCATCCATCAATCATATATCAACAATCCGCCAATCATCCATTAATCATCCAACAATCATACATCAATCATCCAACAATCATACATCAATCATCCAACAATCATACATCAATCATCCAACAATCATACATCAATCATCCAACAATCATACATCAATCATTCACCAATTATCCATTAATTAGACATCCATTATCATCCACCAATTATCCATCCATCATTCCTCCCACAATCACATCAATCATCCAACCATCATCCACCCATTATCCATGCATCATACATCAATCATCCAACAATCGTACATCAACCATCCACCAATCATACATCAACAATCCACCAATCATACATCAATCATTCACCAATTATCCATCTATCCTCCCACAATCACATCAATCATCCAACAATCATCCACCAATTAGCCATTAATTAGACATCATCCATTAATCATCCACCAATTATCCATCAATCATCCCACAATCATACATCAATCATCCAACAATCATCCACCAATTATCCATCCATAAGTCATACATCATCCAATAATCCTCTACTAATCATCCATCAATCATATATCAACAATCCGCCAATCATCCATTAACCATCCAACATATCATACATCATCCACCAATCATCCATCAATCATCCACCATTTATCCATCAATCATCCAACAATCATACATCAATCAACCACAAATCATCCAACAATCATCAACCAATCAAATCAATTAGACATCAATCATCCACCAATACAACAATCATACATCAATCATCCAACAATCGTACATCAATCATCCAACAACCATTTACAATTTTATAATCATCCATTAATAGTCCACCATTCATAATCCACCATTCGTAACTAATCACCCATCAATCATCCACCATTCATATACCAATTACCCATTAATCAGACATCAATCATTCATCCATCAATCTACCAATCATCCATCAATCAATCCCACAATCATACATCTATTCTCCACCAATCTACCTATTATCCATTCTTCAATCATCCACCAATCATCAACCAATCATCTAACAATCATACATCAATCATCCAACAATCCACAAATTATCCATCCATGAATCATCCAACAATCATGAATCGTCCAACAATCATGAATCGTCCAATAATCATCCAACAATCAAACAGCAATCATCCAACAATTATCCATCCATCAATCATCCAACAATCATACATCAATCATCCAATTCGACGACATTAGCAATAATCTCTTAAAACAATTTATCTCATCCATTGCTAGTGTTCTTGCAAACAAGTGAATTAAAAATGCAACTGGAACTGTAACACCAATTTTTAAAGCAGGTGACAAGCACATTTTTTCTAATTACAGGCCTATCTCTATTCTGCCGTCTATTTCCAAACTTCTTGAAAAGGTCTATGAACGCATTTATAATTATATAACTCGGCACAATATCCTTACCTCGCATCAGTTTGGTTTTAGCCTAAACGTTCAACATATATGGCAATAAATGAACTATACTGCAAAATAGCAAGAGAATTTGGATAAATAAACACCACACTATTGGTATTTTCTTAGATCTTGATATCCTCCTCCACAAACTTACAAATATTGTGTCAGAGGATTAAGAGTTACCTAAGTGGAAGACATCAACGTGTTCTATTTAATAACACCCTTTCAGAACTTGCGGAGTTCCACAAGGCCCTATCCTGGGACCACTTGTATTTCATCTATATGTTATTGACCTTCCAGTCTGCTCTAACACATCCCACTTTATTTTGTTTGCTGACGACGCAAACATCTTTTCTCCCACCGGGCCCTATCACACTTGAACGAACAATAAATGATGAACTTACTTGTATTACAAATTGGTATAGACTGAATAAACTGTCACTGAATATTAAAAAGACAAACTATATGATATTTAAAAGTAAACACAGTAATAAGCCAGATATAAAACTAGATATTGAAATCAACAATACATACATCGAGCAGATACAAACTACTAAGTTTCTTGGTATTCTGATTGATCATAATTTATCCTGGCGTTCTCATACAAAACACCATCTCCAAAACCATATCCAAATACAATCGGGTTATTCGAAAAGTTAGACCTTATCTCCCTCAAAATTCACTCCATACCCTATATAATTCGCTCATCTTACTCTATCATACTGTGCTATGGCCTGGGCGGATTCTAACAACGCCGGCCTGGATTCCTTCTTTTTACTTCAGAAAAGGGTTATTAGAACATGTACCGATTCCATGTGGCTAACCTTCACTGACTCATTATTTTCATCTTTGAATACATTAAAGATTCATGACATCTACAAGCTTCGACTTGCTTGTTTTATGTACCAGTATGAAAACAATCTGTTGCCTAATGACCTTACTAAAGATAGTTTCTTTAACACATTCACCTTCACTCATAATTAAGATAGACATATCCATCTTCCTATTATAAAATGGTAATAATTACACTTTACTCATAACTAAATACAGGGTTCAAAAAAAAATAAGTTCTCCCCCCCCCCCTAAAATTCAAGG
This sequence comes from Ophioderma brevispina, assembly GCA_023653785.1. Taxonomy (NCBI): domain Eukaryota; kingdom Metazoa; phylum Echinodermata; class Ophiuroidea; order Amphilepidida; family Ophiodermatidae; genus Ophioderma; species Ophioderma brevispina. Next base: position 40,505 of record JAMKCH010053830.1, read on the forward strand.
ACATTTCGTTGCATAACTTCGCTTAAAACTGGATGATTTGAAAGTTTTAAAAAGTTTTGAAGAGAGGAAACATTTGGCTCTGCCACAAAAGTCGTTGCTTTTGAAACAACACCTTTGGCATCAACACACACTCCCTTTTTCCAAAAATGATGTTGGCAGAAAAAGTGACACTTTACCGTATTCAAAGGTCTAAAGTAAGAAATTAACAATTTACAAGAGGGATTTCATTTTCATATTCATTGCGATCTGAGGTAAATAAGCGTAATAGGTCATGAGCCCATAACCGAAACCCTGCACCCCCCCGGGGGATTTTTGGAGACCACTATTTTTGGAAACCTTATACATATAGCTATCAAAATCAGGTTGTCTGCAGAAATCCCCATCCTGGGTTAAAGAGTGGGGGCGCTTTTTTCAAAATGGCGGCCAATATTCACTTAATGCTCTTTTTTGACATATATCTTAATTTTTGATCCAAATTCATGCACTATGTGACTACTTAGTCGCACCAAAAATACAAGGAATAGTTGAACACCTTTTGGCATGCTTAAGCTGCCTCTAGAGGGCGTCATATTTCAAAATGGCCACCAAAACAATGAAAACACCGTATATTTATACACTTAATGCCTCTTTAAAGGCAAAATGCCGGTGTCACCTAATTATATACTTTGTCATGCACCTGTGGATTTGTTTGAGGTAAAGTAAACACTTAAAATGAAGTAGTTAACCTTTCAAGTGTGTATATAGAGGGCGCTTATGTAAAAATGGTCTATGACTTACTATACACTAGACCACAACCACAGCCTCCTTAATCACTGATCACCTTGAAACCGCATAACCATGGTTTCTTGAGTCTTGACGGATGGTCACTAAGTGAGCAACAAGCTTCTTACTACGCCTGCTTGCGAGAGCTTCAGGCAAGGAGTGTACGCGTAGCGACGAAACCAAACGTGTCCACATAAGTTAATTGTTGTTAAGAAATGGATGGAATGTCCCGGGGGAGCGTGCTCATGCCTCTCCTGTTCGGCATCTGTGCCGGCGACCGGCCTGAGAGTGCGGGAGCCTGTCGTTTTGTCTGGAAAGAAAATCTTGGAATTGGCGCACAGGATGCAGATGTCAAAGGGAGACTCAAAGGGCCTTTAGATGGCTCGTCCCTAATTGTGAGGAGAACCATCAGCGCGCAAGTCCATCCGGGGCACAGGTGTATGCTTTCCGTCTGCGCGGCCTTGCCAGGTGTCACCTTTGAGTGGCCTGGTCTGGAGCGCCCTGGAGCACTGTGATAGTCCTGTTTACTTCGGAGTCACCTTGGACTGCACTCTCTTATAAGACCCACATCGGAAGCAGTGGCGTAGCTAGGGAGGGGCAAGGGGAGGGGGGAAATAAAAAGAAAAAAATACCGTTGTTGTGATTTTTGTTGTTATTGTCACAGGCAGTATAGTTCATCTGCTTTAAGATAATGAGATAACTGAGATCTCTCCGAAGGCACTCAAACATGCTATTTAACTCAAGAGCTTCCATGGGCTCCGAACCCTGGTCCCGCCAGGGGCAGACTGGCAGTATATAGTTTATATGCTTCATGATTGTGGAGGTAACGAGAGCTATGCCGTTATTCGCTGAACCATGCTAAAACCCAAGAGCTTCTGGGGTCTCCGCCCCTGGACCCCCCAAACGTTCAACATAGGTCATCTGCTTCAAGATGGCCACAACCCCTCTCCGAAAGCACTCGAACATGTTAAACCACGAGCTTCCGGGTCTCTGCCCCTGAACCCCCACAATGGGCTTTTCCCCATTACAACTGTATGCCCCCATGGCCCTGAGATCGACGGCGCTAGCCCTGTGCTGGCTCATGTGTGGAGTATTCTTGCCCTATATGGGTGGGGTCAGCCCAGAAGCTTGACTCGTCGGGTCGTTGGATGCCTGCCTGCCGTGCGTTGTCGCGGGTTTCTTCGGCCAGCTCCAGCGAACAACTTATACCATGCAGCAGCGTAGCATGCAGGCGCATATATGGCCAAGTACCTGTATGGAGCGCCCTGTGTTTTGACAGAGGCCGGCTGCTGACCGCCTTAATAGGTCCGGGGTAGTTTTCTTAGGGCAATCCGTTCCTTTTTGAAATAGTCTCTAAGGAGTTTGGGGGAGTTGGCTCGTGGAATGAAAGACTTGAGCTGTCACCCAAGTTGCACTATTGGTATTGAGCCTGATGAGCGTCTTTCCTCTGGGCTGGCTTCTCGTGGCTGAGTGTTGGTGTCTCAGCTTGATTGAGATCCAGAATCGTCCGAGCAAAGGTTCCTTGAGAAGTGCGTCTACTTAAAAGCAGATCAGGACACTGGAGCTTCTCTTGGTCCTGCTCAATGTTGGTGCACAATGCACAGACTTGCAGAATTCGTGAAGCAGCCAGACATTGTACCCACATCTTGCTAAATCAACATCTGAGAACCACTGTGTTTGGATACGATAAGAATAATTTCCAATTTTATCATTGGTTATGATTGTTCAACTTGGCGATCTTTAGCTATCTGTTTCCTTGGTATACGAGCTTAAATGCCGCTCCTTTGATTCAAAATTGGGTTTTCTCTTTCCTCCTCCTCTTCTTGAGTCATGTCCTTAAATTGGTGTCGTCTTCTGTGTCAGATTATTCTTCCTCTAGGACTATTATGTCAGACAACTCTTGGCATCAACTCTCCTGATGGCCACTTGTATCTAGTCACCATCATTTAACTGTCAACCATTATCATCTGGTGGATGAATGTCCTGGCTCTGCCACATCTGCCTGGTACCAAATCAGTGCTTGAATTGGGCTCTCTGGCTGTGCATCCTCAACAAATCCTCATACGAGTGCTCTGGCATAGGAAGTCCATCGATATATTGTCACCGTTTTGAACTGACCCTCGTCTATCTGAGTCCATTTTTGTAACAAACTCCCGAAGGAGGGGGGGGGGGTTGTTACCACCCCCGTATTTTTCTTACTGAACATCCGATCCTGTAAAATTTTGGTACCACATGGTAGCTTAGATTTTTGTGTCCCCCCGTCTTCTTTCCATTGGTATCCAAATAGTGCCAATATTCCCATTATGACGTCCTATGACTCATATTTTTGAGGAAGTACGGAAACTACTGAGGGTGGAAAATTGAATTCGCAATTTTAATAAAACTGACTCAAAAACAAAAGCATTATTATAGCACTAAAATGCTTCATTATATATAAACTGTCCTTTCCACCCATCAAGTAGATCCAAAAACCGCATGAAAATTGGATATTTCCTACATTTTTGGCGAAAAAATTGAATTTTCCCCTATCGTGGTCTTGGAAATTGACAATTTTGGCTAACATGCGAACTTTTGAGCGTCATTGTTTTGACGCCATGCGAGGCATTTGGTACTCATTTTGATATCAATGGAAAGAAGATGACCATAGCTATCCTATTGGTACCAAATCAATTCCTGGATGTTCTGTGTTGTGCATGCCCATGTTGGTGCATCTCTTCCCGAAGGGGGTGTTGCATTTTTGGCACCATTTTGAAAAAGCGCCCTCACCGTTTTAAAAAACCCCGGGTGGGGATTTTTGCAGACAACCTGAATTCGGTTGCTTATGGTATAGAGCGTCACAAAAATGGGTTGTCTCCAAAACTCCCGGGGGGTGCGGGGGGGGTCATGGTAGCCCTTAGTCTATAGGCATTGACCCTGGGGCAAACACTAAACAGGACCAATATGCATGTAAAAACAAAGAATGAGGTTTAAGCTTTTTAATACTAATTTTTCTTTGCATCTCTTTGTTATGAAAGAAGAGGTAATGTTTGAAATGCCTGTTTCAAATCAAAATAAAACTTAATGTTTTGTCATTTTCAGGGTGAGACTCAATAGTAATGTTTTCCCTTCCGTCTGCACTGATTACATTATTTTAGTTTTACAACATGCTGCTTCCATTTACACACTACTGATGTTCTGTTGATGAATGTGTCCATGCTCGCGGAATCATTTCCATGCCGCGTTGCGCCAGTTCTCCTTTATGTGTAGATCTGCTTCACATTTCGAGTGGTTGTTTCTTCCTCACATCTCTCTCATGTTTGTTTGTCTGCCAATTTGTCCTTGTTTGTTATTTGTTTGCCTATGCGTCAAGTTTTAAAAGCTTATTATTTACTTTATGGATATAAAGACGGAAATGAAGCCGTTGTTGTAATTGTACTTTCTTGACTTTAACACGGTAAAGTGCCACTTTTTTTCTTGCATCATTTTTGGAAAAATTGGAGTGTGCGTATGATGCCAAAAGTGTTTTTGAAAGGTAGCCTTATTGTGGAGAGCCTGAATGTTTTTTCCTCTCTTTCAAAACTTTTAGAAATTTTCTAACATCATTTTTTAAAGTGAGTTATGCAACAAAAGTCCTCGAATTTTAGGGGGGGAACTTATCTTTGTGAACCCCTTATATTATCATATATTGCCTATTTATCTTATGTTTAACTTGCTTGTTACTGATATTTGCCTTTTTGTATGAATAAATTTGATGGATTGGTGAAAAACGGCATGATTTCCAAGGACATAGCAATGTTTCAATATTTTTTTTTTCAACATCTTCAAAGCCTCTTCTATGTTCTTGGAAAGTTATACAGGTTAAGCCTAACCAGTAGATGAAATACAGTTTCATTTGTTTCAAAGCCACTGTACACAATAGCCTCGTTTACAAGTCACAGTTTGTTCCGTATATGTCACGTGCAGCGAGGACCTGGCTATGACCCCGGCTAGACATTCTTGTTACATGAATCTCAGTTCCTTCCACGCCGTAAACGGCTGAATAAAGCAACTGAGCAGGTTCTTGTTGACAGGGATAATTGGTGTAATGATTTGTCAGCTTCCAAAGTTTCATCTATCTTCCAACATATAAAAAAAAACCATCAAATTAACAAGAAATACTGCAGCAGAATGGAGACAGCTAATTGTGATGAATCCATGCAAAGCTATTCGCTAGATCGCCCAATTTCTTCTGAGATGGAGGTGCTAAACGCAGAATCAGGTTTCAGCACAGTGGCGTTGGTACGGTTTCAAAACTCAACCGTCGGTTGACATTCGGTTCATGGCGGTGTAACCGTGTATGATTGTTTGGAATAATTGAAACCTTTCCGAACCGGGCGAAACCAGCAAGCAACCGGTGGTTTAAGTTTTTGAAGCCGAACCTAACCAGACCTTTGCAAATGGGGAGGAGAGGGCAGAAGGGGTGCCGAGACATTTTCTGAGGGGGCGAATTTGGGTCCTTCTCCATAGACAGGGTCTAAAAGGTCAGTTCATTTGGGGGATGACGGGGGGGCAAGGGTTCTGAGCTGGGGGGCGCTCGCCCCGCTGGTCTCCACTGTTTCAGCACCTTTTAAACGACATATGTAACAGGTACAGGTCACCATATTTATTATTTTTTGATAGAAATGCCGTTGTTGTACTGCTATATGTAAAAACAATGCGGGTGAAATATATTGAAGTTTAAAATTAGTACCTGGAAAGCATAATAGAATAATATCTGTTCATGTACATTGTTAAGCTTTTTAATAAAAACTGCACAGACCTTAAGGTGAGAACGGTAGCAGTGATTGTTAAATTGATGGCGAATTGGACCTTAGCATGGTTAAAATACGAAAATATAATTCAACCGGTTAATACAAAACATGTCACCGTAACTGGTTTACTTGAAGTAAAGTAAACAATTGTTATATCCGTTGTGCAACTCAGCAGTGCGAAGCACAAACAAACCTCTCTATTGAAGCCTGTATAGAAGATTCTAGTCACCGATTAAGTCACCGACGCTAGTCACCGATGGCAATTCGCGCATGTGTAGTACATTCGGGTGACTGACCTAAGTATACACACCGAATGCAGTAAATATGTGTGTACATTGTACGTGTCATGCAAACCATGCTTGACCGCGCCCACAGACACGGTTCCGCGCATATAATTATGACAGCAATCAGTACTCCCATTGCATTTCGCAGTTCAAACTTGGTTCCACTGCCGGAAAATAGCCATGCATATTTGCATTGTCACCTTATTAAAATTAAATGTCACCTTGTAATGATGACACTGTGGGTTCAGGAATCATCTAAGTAATACCGACACAGATAGTACATCTCACTAGTCACATTATATCGCGCATAATCTACGATTATTTAGGAGTACTTTTTCAACCCTCAATTTCCGGGATTGACTCATGGCGCAACGTTACTAACATAAAACATAAAAAACAACACCAACACTCACGAACGGAAAGTCTTATTTAAATTCTGTTTTCAGCTTCCGATAGCCGAGACCATACCGGATTTTCCCATTATCATTGCGCATATAATTTTGATCACCTGAGGTCTAAAAAAGTCTCTCGAACGTCAGGAACACATATTGCAGAATTTCCAAAATCTCCCCAAGCTGTATCACAAATATGACGTCACCATTCAGTAATGAGAGTAATGAGCCGGCCTCTTCATTTGTAAATTGATTGGAAGAAGTGTGTACGTGCGAAGGCACCATCTTGGTACGCGATATTCAATCTCCCAAATCATTCGATTTTCTTGTAACAGGTGCATGGACAAACAACATTAAATGTACGAAATAACAATAAACATCGGGTGAAATTAATTGCATGTTTTGCCTTGAAGCGGTAATTTGTTGTACTTTAGGACAAATAAAAAATAATCACGTTTAACATCCTGATATTTTGTAAAAAAAGAATAATTATAGGATCCTTTTCAGTAATGCAAAACCACCATTGCTGGCAGTTCAATCAACTACTTTAAATTTGGGAAAAGGATGAGATCCTTTTAATATTTGGGTTTCGCGGGTTAGAGCACAAAACAATCTCTTCAGGAATGGGGTTCATCAACAGAGTGCAATTATCAACATCTGAATTCCTGAAATATTAAAAACAAATGTTATATCTGAAAAAAAAACTCATGGGATTTTTCTTATTTTCGCGGAAACGCAAGCGAAGTGTAAAGCGAGGTTTAGTCCTTGACAAATTCATTGCAATTTTCAAAGTGTGATCGAAAATACATATTATTCACGTGATGTTTTGTACAAACAAAAAGGAACTGGGAAGACGGAGCCGGACATTTTATTCTTTTATTTATGACTTTCATTAGATCACCAAAATCATCTAGTAACTATTTAAAACTTACGAGGAATATTGCAAACAACCCATTAGTCTTTACCAAAAACACTATACAAGAAGCAAATTGGTTATTTTTATGTTTACTTAGTTCCAGTTATGTTAAGGCAATAATAACAACATTTGCCACAATTTAACCAATAATTTTTTTTAGATTTATTTTTTACGCAGTTCCATGGTAATGGCTAGTAAGCTATAACGGTAAACGCTCGAAAGTCGCAAACAGAAGGTATTATAATCAGGAATAATTCTTCTGTCGTGGCGAAAAACTGGTTCTCAAAGATGATCCAGCCAGAGATGGGAAACGGTCGGGCTGTTTCAACTAACTTCCGCAAGTCCTTGTCTGTGCATTTTGCTCCAGCAACGTGTCCAGCAGTGGGAAGACTAAGCGATGTTTCATGTCTGTAGTGCTGTTCCACAACTACATGTCCTGATCTGTTCCCAAGGTAGCCCACTTTTGCAAGAAACCTTAGATCGGCCAATTAGAGTTCTCAGTCTGGGTCTGTTGAGGCTGAAGCCATTCCGCCCATGAGAATGACAGTCTTCAGGTGGGAGATGTTCACCATTCACATACACGTATTACATGTTAGTTGGTTGATCGCAAGTCTTTGTCACAAGGCGATCTCTCTTAATGCCTTCCTTTAGATGACGGTTTTCAGTAAAATTGGTCTATAGCTCTTTGGACTGGATGGGTCTTTCCCATGCTTTAGGAGTGTAATAAATGTGCTTCCTCCAGATCTTTGGGAACTGGTGGAAACATAAAGTGGCAGCAAGCTGTTTTGTAGAGCTCAAGAAGTCATTCCCTTGCTACTGAGGGAAAAGGGAATAATTAATATCAGCGATCCCGATAATGTCCACGGCTAATGGGGAAATGTCTTTCCAATGTGAAATAGTTGTAAATTTTGATCCGCGTCCCTCATGAACGCTTAATGCTAAAAATCAAAACCAGTATGGTGGTATTGAATTGAAGACAGCTGGGTGCGATTAGGGCTGTCTGTCCAAAAGACCACGGAATGCTGTTTTAACGACACGATCCCTCCCACAACCACCATTATGCCAAGCCCCATAAAGACATCTCGACAGTGACTAAGACTTTTTGGAGATGGACCTCGATGTGAGCAAGTGGCGTCATTATGACAGGTGGACCAGGAAAAGAACTCAATCTATTCAATAACATAATAAACAACCAAGCCGTCGTCAGGTAACGGACGATGATCGGCAATATATTAAAGCTACGTGTTCAGAGGCAAAAGGATACGTGGGCAGCTGAGAAGTTGCACTCTTATATTAAATGGTTGGATCAAGGTTTTGACATCGGGTAAAAAATTGGGAATTCATCAAGAACAGAAAGACAATATGGTGGGGGGAAATTACTCAAGTTATGACTTGTGCAAAGTCAGGTGGGAACGCAATAAAGAATGTCCTGTAAAGGATTGGTGCATCACACAAGGGAAGGTCAATCCGGTTATGCCGAAAAGAAGGAAGTCAAACAAAGCAGATGACTAAGGAATTATATTTTGTGGAAGCGCTTGCCGACGCTTGGGTGAATATTCGAGCTTAAAACAAAGAAACTTAAGATGGCTTGAATGAGCGCGCGAAGAGGACATAGAAGAAGAGAGTCAGGCAGACAAAGGAAGACGCCATCGACATTTTTTTTATGAAATGACATATCAATTTGTTTCATAAAACTCTGAGTTTGTAAGTGGCCAAAGGTAGGAGTGAGATATAAAAGTACACCTAAAACCTAACCAGGCATATTTGCAAATCTAAAGCAGACTTTTTCTTGTACGAATTCAACGAATATTGTTATGTTTATTATCAAACACAGTTTCATCTGGCGTAATATTCAAGATTAGTCAAATGATGGAAAAGGAAAGTAGGGCGCTAAACAACTAAACAAACAACACAGCACGCCCACATGTAATGCACTTTCTCATCACCTTATTCGCAAAAAGATCTGACTGTCAATCTGTATAACAGTTTGAGTCTATCCACATCGACATGCTGTAAAATTTGAGTGAGCAGGCTAACACATACCGTGTGTTGCATTTATGTTATCACAGGAGTCGGAACTCAACGATATTGAAGTGTTGATTCATTTGAATTTTAAAAAGTGTTTACATGTAGGGAAACTAGTTATATTTACCCCCATCCTGGTACAAATGCACCCTATTAGAGGTAGAGGCGGATTTTTTCGCTTGCAATTGATGAATTTGATAGTCTGCACTTGCTAACGTTTTGGGCAACTTGACGTTGATGCACGTGTGCAAGATTTGGTTTTGTACTGGCTTTACTTTTCAAGGACAGATGTATTGTCAAATGGTTAAGCGATTATTGAATCGATCATTATTTGTCATTTAACGCTATCGACCAGGTCAAAAGCTTAGAAAAATCTATATAAAGACGCGCGCATTGGGTATGTGGCTATGATTTGCACCTATACGTACTGCAGGTGAGGGCGGAGGAGAAATCTGACTTATAGTAAATTCCAAGCGACCGTGAAACTATCTTCGGTAGACGTTTCATATAATATAGAAGTCCCATTGATGCAAATGAGGTATTGCCATTCATTCGTCAAGCCTACTGCACAACTTACAGCGCAAGACGAATCAATTGTAATACCTCATTTGCATTAAAGGAGACTTCTATATGAAAACGTCTACCACTATCTTTCCCTTAAGAGAGGTGAGTTTTGAACTGATTTTTTTTTTTGTGTGCTGGGTTAAGAATCGTATTTAGTCATTTAATCCCAGATTAATCGCTTGTTAATTTGAATCTGTACAGTTTCAAAAAATGTGGAGTGGTCCGTGTAGTACGTAAGTATGTACACCAATGCATTTGCATTTAGTACCGCACTTGTACAGTAAGAGTACTCGGGGACTAAGTATAGGCTGAATGAATACGATCGAATTATGTTTCAAAAGCTCGGATATATAATAAAAGCGGTCTTTGCACCAGCACCTTTCTTGTACAGGTGTTTAGGCCTCCTCATATATAAATAATATGTTACCATAGGCAAGATCACAAATTATATCTTTAAACAACTTGGAGAAGGTGAACCTTGAGCAGAACGCAAAGTCCGAATTTGATGAAACTTGTTATGTGGGTAGTGGTGGACAACGTATTACTTATGTAAAGTGTTGACGGTAAATATGCATATTAATAAGCTCATTTGCATAAAACAAACACACCTGTCAATTCACAGCAGGTTCTTAATTTACAACAAAGTAGTGCAAGTGTGTAAAATAACGTTGTTATGTTTAAAAAAAAACAGTCCTGAAACCTCAACTTCAACAGGCCACGCTCTGTATTTTGTTTACAGGATAAGGTGTCTCGAGCCTAAGCAGATTTAAATTGCATTATCTTTGCAATAACTGGCTTGATTGCTATAGCGATATAAGTGCCTCTCATGAAAAGAAACATGAAGTTAGCCATAGTGTGTGTCATCTTATGTATCACCTTATTTGAAAAGAGTCCTGTTGCGGCAGTTGAAGACGGCTCTGTCGCTGCAGTGGAAGATATGAGTGAAGGTATGGCGTGTTATAAAAAAGTGTAATTTCCTATTGATGACTTGATAAGCAATCGTGTATAATTAAAATAACTTTCCAAACTCCTGAAAGATCGAACCATGACTCCGTTTGACTGCAGAAATAGGTTGCATGAATAACAAACCCGACCAAGGTTTGAAGTGAAGAGTGTGGAATAAGAAGTACCTAAGTGTTAAATAGTTCTACGGCAAATGTAGTGCAATTTTATTAAATTTTCTACATTTTTCATTTACTGATTTGTTAAAAAGGTGGAGTACATTTCCTTAGAACTTAAGTTGTGGACTTAAGTACTTCTTATTCTACACTCTTCAAGTGTTTATAATGTGTTTATATTGTTTAAATGTTGAAACTATCTTATTATTTATTTTTTTTAAAAATATTGTTCCCCGTTGTTTTTGTTTTTGCCTGTGATATTATTGATGAGGTATACTAGTTATAACTTGCCACATTTGTCAGGAAGATTTCATTTTAAAATGTTGTGTTTTTCGGGAAAATACTTAGGTCTGCTACTAAAAGTAGTTCAGAGACATTCAGACAGATGGAGCTACACGCAACTCCAGCAATATGCTCTGAGGGAAGTGG
>JAMKCH010053831.1:0-10463 GCA_023653785.1 Ophioderma brevispina
TTGTATGATGTCACAGCTACAACGTGAAATTTGGTCAGAAGTAACTTTGAAGCTGAGATTTCACGCCATTATTTTACGTTCCCTGCAATGGTCTCGTATTTTTACGGCTCCAGTTATTTTACGTTCTGCACGTTTGTGAGTCCCAGCTGCCAGTCAAAACGCCATTTTTTTACAGGTTTATTTTTAACACTGTATATACATAGTTATGTAACGCTATGACTGTACATTTTATTTATTTGAACAACTTGACCAGGTTTGTTTGTACAGTATAAAGACTACATACACAACAATTTTAAAATAATGTTTGTATTTATTTATCTGTGATTTCCTATATTCGGTTAACCATTGTATCATTCTAGATCCTCAATGTGTGTGTGTGTGTGTGGTGGTGTGTGTGTGTGTGTGTGTGTGTGTGTGTGTGTTCTTATACATGATGCGTGATCCTCGAGTTTTTACCTTGTATATTTACAAAATATTTTTTTTTCAAAAATATAATACCTCCACATGCACACTCTGTGATGGGGGAAAGTACGCTATTCACGTAATTAGGAAATAGAATAAAGGGGAAAATACAGCAAATTTCATCTCAGTAAATTAACTGCAAGCTATTGTATCCTTAACAATGCCAAGACCTCAATATCTTCACATTTTACAATTTTACTGGTTTATTTCATATATAATTCGGGATGAATTTAGTATCCTGCCACCACTTAAATTCGGCACCTTTAACATGCGGTTTATTCCGTTAACGTTGCCGAATTCGTAGCCTGTGGCAGAATACTAAATTCTTTCCTATAATTCTGCTCCAAATATCAGCTTGAACCCACATAATACTTTTGAATCATCCATAATACGAAAACGTCTTCATAACCATTCATAATAGAATTTAATAACCAAGGAAGCGAAGCATTGTTAAGAGATGCACCTCACTGTAAGCACTAAGATTTTAGGTTGATATGGAAAGAAATTTTCCACAGTAAATGCCTAAAACGTAACATTTTTTCAAAAATTTCAAGCTGATTAAACAGCATTTTGTGAACTACTTTTCTTGATTCCTTTTTTTGTACAATTTCAATATATTCCCTACAAGTCTGATCCAAATGCAACAGATTTTATTAAGATGACCTAACAGTTTCTGTTGGTCAAATTACTAATACTTTATCAATTATGATATATAAGGGATTCCAATCTGTAATTATAAGGGGAGAATTATAAAGTTCCCTTTAAAGGTGCATTTCGTGATTCCAGCACCTTCTGTTTTATTCATTGTTCACTAGATATCCTTGAGAAAAGCTTATTCCCAAAATGATTTGATTCCGATCTTCGGTTTTGTGTTATGAGCAATTGCTTGTTTCCCACGGCCCCATAGGCCACTGTGCTTTAATTTCTGTCCGTTTACGGACAGAAAATACAAATTTGCGAATTTATAACAGATACGGCCAAATTTGCATGTAAGATTAGGTACACATGGATTACTAAGGCTAGCGGTTCAGATGATATAAAAATCTCAACTTTTTTTAGGTAAGTCGGGGGGACGAGGCTGTGGATCACGAAATGCCCCTTTAAATTAAAATTAAGTTAATCCAAGTTTATACTTTGCTGAAGTGTGGTATACTTAGCACAGGACAACTGAACATTCCACAAATGATGTCAAAATTGTACACATTTTAATGTACAATACAATTAACTAATTACGCTAATGCTAACTGTGTTTCATGAGTTAGACTATCATCGGGACACTGTAGGTGCCATTTTAGAGGCCTCACATGGTTTTCACTTTTCTACTTATTGAAATTTATAGGCGAACGGCACTTTAGCCTGCCTTTGTGCTCTGTTTTTTGCTCTCCCACCGGAACCCCCCCCCTCCCCCGAATTGTCATGTCAAGTGTGTAACTTGAAATGGGAAAATGTTTAATTAAATTTGTTACATGGATCGATCTACAAAGAATGCGTTTTCACGCTACACACCCATTGTTCAAGTCTGACTCAGAGATTTCTCGAGGACGCCTCATTTTTCAAACATTTTTTTTTTTTTGCACACACAATGCTTGTCCATATACTAATCATACTGTGTGGAAATAGCTACGGCTCCAATCTAAGTACCTTCAAATACATGTCGAAAATCACAAATTTGGTTATACAATTCAATATCCGAATTGTGTTATACACAGTAACTATTCTTTACTGCATTAAAACAAAAAATCAAATTCATCTCAACTTTGGGATGAGCATGTTTAATCAATATCTTTGCTTCTAGTTGACTAGTTTTAATTTACCACACCCCAAATATATTTCAAAATCTGTGTCATCCGTTAACTATTAAGGCCCCCCATGCATAATCATCAGTTGGCTGGATTACTACTCCTCAAGTCTAACGTGATCATCCAGTCATCAAACCATACCCACGTCACTGTCTTATCACAAAATAACCTTTAAGAATTATGAAAAGTGTATCCGTGAAAGAGGTTTGAAAACGCACTATCATTAGACATTAGAAACAAGTGCGCCAAGCATCTTGCGCGAACGATCTATTCACGGAAATACGGCACTTTGCAGTCTAATAATTACATAATAAAAATCAAAACACATTGATTTGCAGGTGACGATACTTTACCTAATAATTAACGATTACCCGGACGCCCGTTTTACGAAAATATTGAGGAAAAAAAAGAACGCCAAAGAAAGAAATGCATATCATTTCTTTGGTGATAACGCCAGTAGTATCCTGCGATAATTAAATATCACATGCACCTTCGCAATAATGACAATAAAAAATCTATATTAACTAAAAAACCAACTTTGTGGTTTGTTTGTTGTTGTTTGTTTGCCAGCTATCCGTTTCGCCGTCCTTTAATATACGGATATGATTTTGGGATGGTGGTAGAGCTCGGACATACAAGGGTTGGGTCACGTTTTCGAGTGGTCAATTGTGGTCTTTCAAAGGTCGTCCAGGGGTCATGATTGTGTAATTGGCCTAGCGGGGGCCCTCGCGCAGCCCGGGTTGCGATGCACTAGTAGGGGCAAAAAAAAAAACCCGATTCAATTTGATTGAAGAGCGAGCGACAGAGAGAGAGATCAGACTTTATACCTTGATTGCGAAGAAGTCATTAGTAAACTGTTCAGGTATGATAGAACACTTAAATTTTCCATGTAAACGTCTACTACCTTTAGGGTACTTTTTAGGTAGCTGTCATTATTTATTCGGTCGGGGTGGGAATGGAGATTTCAACTTTTTTTCTGCAAAAAATTTTCGCGTCCCCCCCCCCCCTCGCTTCCGTTCAAAAATTTCACGTTCCCACCCTTGATCATGCTGATTTTTCCCATTTTAAAAAGTTCATGTCCCCCCTCTCGCGTTGATGAAACTTTCACGTTCCCCCCCTCTCTCTTACAATTTTTTTTTCGGGTTCCCTCCTCAAATCCCCAACCCCCGGCGGTAAATAAATCTGAAAAAAAATGTTCATAAACGATCGAAAAGAGTTCCACGTTTCGCGTAATATCACTACTTTGCCCCCCATGCATCGCACGGGTGTCATCACTCTAGACCTTAATTTGTGGCTAATTGTCACTGCTTATGAAGTCCTGTCATTCAGCACCGTCTTTGGCCATTCGGCATGCCTTAGCTCGGGTGTTGATAGAAGGTAATTGCGTCTGACGTATGGCTATTGAATCCAACGTTTTGGGGGGTCTTCCTATAGGCCTGGTTCCAGAGATTTGACCTTCAAGAGACATCTTTGGGTATCTGTTTTGAGGCGCATTCTTGGAAGGTGGCCGAAGAAACGCTGTCCTTTTTTTTTTTTTGAGTGATGAGTGGATTTGGCCAATACTGTATGTGTTCGGTTCAAGAGAACTTGTCGTATGGTGTGTTTCTAATTTTGTCCAAGCGTGAGATCCTCACGATTTTTCTCAGCATCATCATTTCAAAGACAAGTATCATCATCATCTTTTTCAAATGTCCTGTGTTCACATCATATAGTAGATGGAAAACACAAGGACTCTATATTATAAAGCGCCCAACCTTACTGAGCATTTAATGTATTCTGCATGCCATGAATATTGGTTGATTCTTTGCACTGCTCCAAGGGCCTTGCCAGTCCTGTTTTTTTTGCACATCCTCACTACATGACCCTTCTGCGATATGGTTCCGCCAAGGTATATACAATTTTTACTTGTTTCAGTTATCTCCATTGATGTTGATATGGATCTGTGTCTCTTCTCTTCTGGACTTCCTTTTTTGAGATGTGAACGTAAGTCCAAAAATTGAGCTAAAATGAGACCTTGTCCCCCCCCCTCCACTATGGAGTGGAGATCATTGGCTGTGTCAGCTATGAGGACAATATCATCAGCAAAGCGAATGTTTGGATAGAGCTGGCCTTGGATTGTGGCTCCAATGTTGACATCGTGGAGTGCATACAACTTACCAAGTTCAAACGGATGTTGACTACTTGAGGTGGATGGACGCATCCTTACCTGTACCCTATGCTGAACCACTCTGTCAGGTCTTCATTGACTCGCAAAGCCTTTTGGGAGAATCCAAGATCCCGTGGCTTACAGACACCCTCACTTCCACAAACCGTCTCAATGCTTTCTCAAAGTCTGTATCGAGCAGCAGTAACAATTTAAGGCATTTTTTCAAGCATATGATGTAGGTGTAAACCACCTGGTCGACAAGTGGATCTTCCCATGGCAAAATCCGCTTGGGATTCATAAATAATTTCCTCAGCGTTTGTTTTTGAGTACTCTCTTTGGGGGGGAAAATCTTTTAAAAATGGGTGGAATTATTTTTTCCCAGCAGGCTTAATAATATTCGTATAGTATGGCGTACGAATAAACATTCTCTCTCCTTTCACATCACAATCTCACGTCCAAAACAAGGCGGTAAGGCAGCACATCGTCCCTCTTGTTACTCCAAGCAGATTAACCGGAGATTAGAGCTTACCTCGCCAACCACCAGTTGACGCAATACACCGTAAACCGTTATAATCGGCATCAACCTTCCGGGTCAACCACATTTCAATTACATTTACTGTTTTCCAAGTGGCCTGACTGGCTAGGTAGCTATTGATTTTCGTGTAACGGTGCGGTCAAAATAACATAATCTTGCATGCACTGAATTCAGAGCAGCCCAGAGAAGTTGTGTGTGTGGACTGGCCCGGGGGGAGAGCAATCTTCAAAACATTCCCACACCCCAATGTTTTTTTAACTTCACCACTTGTTTACAAATTTTCATTGTAACATTCCTAATAATAGCTAAATGGTTTTTAATAGACGATTTCTTAGACCCATGCATCTTGCACTTGCAGTTCTCCTTTAATATGTTCAGCTCCTGTATTAACAAGTATTTATCTTTCGGTCACGCCAAAGAATGGGTATTGTCCATTATTCCTGTTCCAAGAACAATACTTACTTGTTTTAGTAAAGAGCCCGTGTGCTATAAATTTGAACAAGTTGGACATTGTTTATTCAGAATTGTGTCACATTCTACCCTTTCAAAACAAACTTAAGGAATCTTTTCTGTAGATTTAAACTGTAAAAATACTTGTTTTTTTCTCTAAAATGATAATTGAATTAACTTCGTATTTTTGTTTTTGTTAAGATACGCTACTGTATTTCTTTTTAACACTTGTTTTGGTTATGTACCTACATGTACTAGTAGGTTTTCTGTTTATGGCGTGCCCCGAGGTAGAAGAAAAAATTTTCTTGAATTCGTTTTCTGTGTTGAAATTAAGTCTAACATAATTAAGTGCGCGATATACAACACGATTTAACCATAACCTTCATTAATGTTTATTTCATATAGGTCCTCAAACATTTCTTTATGCTTAATAATAGGATTTTGTTATATAGAATCTATCTTTTGATAAATAAAAAAAAAAACATTTTGAAAAATCCCCTTTTTTTTCCCCCCAAAAAAACAAGTATAGCCTCTTAAAAACGCCTAATCGCATTTATGGCTTAATAATTAGATTGTGATAGACTATTTTAAAATACCTCCAACTGTAACAATGACAGAAAAGAAGAAAACATCATTTTCAACGATGCATCCCATTCAATTGTGGGTTTGGGTATGTTCCCGTACGGACAGTAGGCCTAATGAATAAATGTCTGATTTTGTCCTTAGCAGTAGGATTGTTTCAAGACACTTAACACTTGCAAGGTATGTTATGGATACCATCACACTTGTTACAAAAATGCAAAAATCTGATTTTTTGAATTTTTTTTCGATTTTCTGATTTTCAAATCACTGATATTCCAGGCTATATTGGACCTTTGAAAAAAAATAATAATCCCAAATAAAAAATTATAATATTTGTTACTGATTTGATGCCTCGGGGAAAGTGTAATATGTTTTTCGTTTTTCTCCCATAGGCCCAGAGTGTCTGTACCAATTTTTCAAATAATGCATGCACTATTTTTTTTACAGAATATAGCTCGAAAACGAAGTCGGTGACCCCCGTTGCAAATTGTCACTAGCACAATCGATAAATATAATTTCAACTTAAGAAAATCGTTGTAGTTATTTAATTATCCCGGGCTAGGCCAGCACCCCCATTAAAAATGAAACAGAAATCCAATAAAAGGAATCAGGGCACAGGGGAAATAATGCAGACACCACTTTCCAAATACTATAGTCTGAGTCATAAATATTATTAAAATGTTTAAAAAAAATCCAGAAAAACTCCCAACATCCACAATCATTAGCGCGGCGCCCTTTTAAAAGGTGGCAACGAAATTTTCACATGATCAGGTGTCGCTAAAAATCCAAATTACTGATTTTTGCACTGATTAAAGCTTTCCATCACAAATAAACCCATACTGACAGGATTAGCTTAGAAATTGTTCTTTGGGACAAAAATTGTGAAATTTCTCGTTTCGTATCGGAGCAAATACAAATTCAGCCTATGTTTTATCTTGAAAATAATCAAATCAAAATCCCCTTTTTTCTCTCTTTTAAGACACTTTTCTTCTGTAAGCCACAGTCCAAAGTAAAAAGCTATTGAGTGTCTATTCTGTATAGGAAATTACTAATTATGACACAATATTTGGTGGCCCTCAAAATCTCTCGTTGCACCTTTACATTCTTCGTGTATCAATGCTAGTTTCCATAACGACAGTTTGTGTCATTACAACACATCATCATTGATTGTTTTTGGTAATACTTATACGTATCTAAGTCACGTCATCATAACAGTTTATATTTGAACTGCGTCCCCACCGCATGGGGGAACTACATGTTGTACCGGCGCTGTTTTAGGCAATTGATATCGATTTATAATGTTCTGATTGATCGGGGAGACACCGGAAAGCGAGGAAAGGTGAGCCCTGGTCTGGTAAATCTTTTAATCTGCTTGGAGTAACAAGAGGACATGTGCTACCTTTACCACCGCGCCTTGTTTTCCAAAAACTCCAAACCGACACCCTGTGGGGCAGTTTGCCTCTTCACGCAATATTAGTTTGACGCTTTATTCGTTTGTCGTCTATGAAGCCCGGACTTTGTTCCTGCCGGACCATAGTTACAAACAACACCCGCGGTTCCAATTAACGACAACAAATTTGCCCACTACGCCTTTTTTGGCCCACCCTACATTACCCACTGACCCTCTACACATGGATAGCGTGCTGCCGCAACAGTTTTGAATGGTCGCCGCGCCGAGTGAAACAACAGGAAGTTGCATTTTGACCTGCACAATGTGGGTTTCACTTTATTGTCAAGTTAAAGGAATTTTTGTATAACCAAGGAATAGAACATCTGTGTGGATATGTGCACCAGCAGGTGTATGCAGTGTTTGCTGCCATAGGCTAAGGCGAAAAGCAGCAACTTCCTGTTGTTTTCAATCGGCGACTCGAGACCTCGCTATCCCATTTAAAGTCAGTGACATACCCCAGGCTATAACATTTCAATATGTCAATGCAAAATTCCACCACAAAGCAAGCAAACTAACTTTGGGGTTGGCCGCGACTAGTGTCAAATAGATTTGTTTCCTTGAAATCGTCTTGCATAAATGAAATCAAAGACCAAAGTATTTTGTCCACAAGTTCACCATGCACGGACATACTACTAACGATCTCTTACAATAGGTTGGTAACCAGATGTGGCAGGAGATATAGTCCTCCAGGCTCTCGGTCCGGGAACAATGGTGAACAACAGGGCAATCGATTCAGTTGAGTCTTCACGCAACATTAGTTTCACACTTTATTCCGTTGTCGTCTATGGAGCCCGGACTATGATACCTGCCGGACTATGATTACTTTCACACCGGGCTCCGTACTTGGAAGTCACTTACCGCCATATTGGTAGTCCCCAAAGAGCCCACGCATTAAGTTGAGAGCAAGTGTGGCAGGAGATATGGTCCGCCGGTCTCACTACTGCTTTGTAGCAAATGACTGTATCCAAAAACCTGGGTGGCGCTATGAATCAATCATCTATAAACTGTATACCCTCACAAATAAATTGAAAATGGTGAAATTACAAGAAGAGTACAAATCAGCATACAAATAAACGTCATCTATTCTCTGCTATTCAATTCCGGTGACATTACCCTTGCTTACCTAGTACATGTGCGATAAATTGATTCTGAACAAAAATACTTACCTCATACCCACAGGTGTGAACGTAATCATAGTCCGGCAGGTATCATAGTCCGGGCTCCATAGACGACAACGGAATAAAGAGTAAAACTAATGTTGCGTGAAGAGTCAAATGAATCGATTGCCCTATTGTTCACCATTGTTCCTTGACTGTGAGCCCGGAGGACTATATCTCCTGCCATACCTGTGCTTCCTTTGGCCTGGAAACCTTCCCAAATGTACTTACTTTTAATGTGTGTGCGTCAATTATGTGAGATTTTGACCACCACTCCTGGAGCATAAGTTGTGACAATCGTTCAAGAACGGATCGATTCATTATTTTGAGGGCTGATTACAATAGCAATACCGATTTATTATGCAAATGTTATCAAGGATTGGGATTTGAAACCTGGCACAGTAATTCTTGCTGGTCTAGTGGTTAGATAGTTAACCTCAAGATACAGATGTCTGGGGTTGGAATCCCACTCTTGCTAATTTAAAATGATAGAATTTAGGCCAAAAACTTTGTCTTAGCTTCTTTTAGCTAAAAAGCTATGTGTTATGTTTTTGAACAAAATAAGCTATAACCTATGCATTTTTTTTTAATTGCGCCGTGGTGTTTTTAGAAATATGCAATATGTGCCACTCCAATGTACCCCTCTTCTGTTTTCAAGGCATAAAATACACTTCACACAATAAAAAAAAACACTATAGAGTCCACTATCAAGCTTAGCAACATCTATATTTAAGTTGAGCATCACCAAAAACCCTATATATGACATTTTGTGTAAAAACATATAACATATCTGATCAAAATGTTAAATAATGGATATATATAAAATAATCACACAGAGCTCAAAGCTAATTTGCATGAGTATCCACGCAGGTACTCCCGCATGGGGTAACTAGTGGTTAAACTTCTGCGTATGTACCCCTAGGGAGATGATTACCCCAACTTTTGCAGCCGGCGATGTGGTACCCATGCAGGTGGGTACTCCGTGGCTACTTAACAGCTACTTCACAGGTACTCCCATGAAGAAATTGGTTGTGTATCATGATCCCTCCAAGATAGAGTATAAAGTATGAACATGTTAACTGACTTGAAGTTTTAATTTTACCTTTGGATTTGACTTGTTTCAAGGGTGATTTGTTTAGTAAACATCAGGCTCGTAACCAGTATTTTTAGGGGAGGGGCGAAAAATCACCTCTGAAACTACTTAAGTCAAAATGTGATGAGTATATTGATGCCTTCCTAAGTCTTGAAAGATCAACTAAGGTGCCAGATCACTTGTATGAGAGATAAGTTTAGAATGCACATCCAGAGAGCCAATTTGGTACCGGTGTCATAAACTACAGTGTCCGCGTGACTGAGTGTCCTACCACCCATCTGTCTATTGTGTTCGCCATTGAGTTCTGTATGCATCGTTTGTTTCAGCACTGTACCCAAATTGCCTCGTATACAAGGTCACGGTTTATTCCGTACATGTTGCTATGGTAGCTAGGACACTCTCTCATGGGGACACTCAGTTTCTTTACACCGGGCAGATGTGGCAGAGGCAGAAATTCCTCCACCAGATGAACATGGGTGGGAAAATGATGGTGCACTAGATAGTGGTCATCAGGAGAGTTGATGCCACAAGAGATGTCTGACATAATAGTAGCGGAAGAAGAATCTGATACAGAAGAAGACAATGAAGACATGACTCAATAAGAAGAGGAGGAGGAAAGAGAAGAAGATCAATTTCTGCATCTGACGAGACATTACATTGCTTAAAAGATCACCAATTTAACAATATACCAATGATTATTAAATTGGAAATTCTTCTTCTTATTCTATCCAAACAGAGTGGTTCTCAAATGTGATCTAGCCAGAAGTAGGTACAATGTCTGGCTACTTC